>LPNX010510998.1:188833-293085 GCA_001517045.1 Pseudotsuga menziesii | reverse complement strand
GCTGGTCTCACTCAAAAATTCCTCTTCTGTAGAAATCCCTAATTTCCACATCGAAACTGAAAATGCTTGAAATTGAATTCCGCATCGACAGAAAGATGCGCCCTAGGGAGGAGAGTAATTCCACCTTACTTTTGCTGAAAATCTGTGGAGAAAGATCCACAAACAAGGAAGCCCTAGTCTCCGCAGCTGCACAGTGTCTTCTTCTCAGGTTAGCTCTGATACCATGCTAGTTTTTCAACAATTAAGCTAGCATTATGAACTTAGGATATTTTCACTGAGAGAATAACAAGTACAGCAATAAAACATGAGCACATCACAAGAGACAAGAGACACAAAGAGTTTTCCTCGGGGAAACCATAAAGGAGAAAACCCCGCAACTTCCTCTAAGATAGAATCAACACCAAAACAATAAGAGATCTCCCAAAACAGCAGTAGCCTTCTGTCTTCTGTCAAGCCAAAGTATTTCCTTCTCCAAAGGTGCGCCACACTTGAGAGAGCAAGTGATGTATGTCACAAGTGATAAATAGAGAGACTCACACTCTCTATTTATATTCATCCATTCACTTGAATTGCCATTTCACACGTAGGCTCAACCTAATAATTACTACTCGAGCCTACACCTTAATTAGTGTATAATAACTCAAGTGCCCCGAAACTGTGGGGACTTACCTAATGACTTGATATGACTTGTTTACATTATTAATCCTCCCGATCTGAACATCGGGGTATGACAACATGACTCAAATACATAATAGAAACATCCCAGAATAAACATCGGGTTACAATACATAAGATACATAGAAGAATACATTCTGAAGTTACATATACATCAACAAAAAGAATATCACAGACTTCAAGTGGGGCCACATCACACAGTACCTCGTCATTGAAAGGCTTGATGCCATATGGTAGGAGGCATTGTTGGTTAATGAGGATACCTCGTCCTTGGCTTAGCCAACCGATGCTGTAAGGTTGCATGTGTGGTGTTTTCGGAAGCTCCAATCTCTTGACGACTTCTACTAAGATCAGATTCTTTTGGCTGCCATTGTCAACAACAAAATGTAGAGGCATTCCCTTCACCCACATCTGCGAGTGGAATAGGCGCTCTTCTGCCTCTGACTCTTCAGGATCCTCTATTTGAATTTGTGCGGTAGCAACAGTGGCAGTGGGGTTTGCATCAATGATCTGCCTCCCATTGTGTGCGGCTGTGGCATTGGGTTCATAATTAGAATCAGGATCTGGTTCTGAAGTTTTGATCTCAACCACTAATGACTGCTTTGAGTGACATTCATCATTGTTGTGCCAAGGGATTTTATGAAATTCACACCACTTACCAGTGTCCTTCTTTGTTTTTCGATCTCCCTTCTTTGCATGTGGCAGGGACTGGTTGTTGTTTTCTTTTGTTGTGTTCTATGGGCCAGGGTTTCCCTTGCCTTGCTTCTGCGGTGGATTCGTGGGTCCAGAGTCTCGCTTGTTCTTTTGTCAAAATTTCTCCTCGATTTTGACAGCATACCGATAGGCAGATCCAAGTGAAGATATGTCGAGGAATTCCATCTCAGTTCGGATGTACTGATGTAGACCACTGCGATATTTCAAGATTAGGTGCTGCTCAGAGTCTTTGATGCTCAGCTTTGTTCCCAGGGTATGAAATTTGTTGGTGTACTCCGACACCGTCTGGTCCCTTTCTTGACGCAAAATGGTCCATTTTGTGTACTAGTCATCATAGTTTCCCACAGGGTAATACTGTTCCTTGATGGCATCTATGAAATAGGCCCAAGTGGGATTTGTTTCAAACATTCCAGACTCGTCTGATGAGTTTTTCTCACAATAAGTACCCCATCAATTTTGGACATGGGGGACTGCCTTAAGGAGCGCAAAGGTGATCTTTTCTGTGTTGGAAAAATTGTGGACACAGAAATACCCTTCTAGAACATTCAACCAATTATCCAGGGCATCTGCATCGATATTGCCTTCAAATAAAGGAATATCAAAGTTAACTTGTACCTTGAAGGGAGTTGCATCCTCAAACCAGCTGCTCGTTGAAGATGCACTCGCCACTGCTTGCATTCACAAAAGGATTTGGGCGAAACTATCCATCATCTTGTTCCTCTGTCGCTCGAGGGCTTCCTCGAGCAATGACTTGATAGGATCTCCTGCTCCATCGTCTCTCTTTTCTTCCGCCATGGGAGGTCGTTTGGGACGGCGAGAATGATCAAGTGAAACTAGTTCGAGACCAAACTCTCGATACTCAGACCTCGTCGAGGACATGCGCCGAGAAACAATCAAAGAGCAGATTGCTCTGATACCACTGATCCGTATTTATGCACGAACGAAATGAAATAGAAAATACAGAATCATAATAACAGACATTTTGCAAAGATAACAAAGATATAGTAAACACATATTCTATTAAATGGCGGAAATAGAACAAACTGTAATACAATTGCTAGAATGGTGGTAGCTATCTCTGACAAGAGATGTGGCTGCTATGCTCATTCATGCCAAGCTAAATACAAAATGAGGCCAAAGGGGCCTATTTATAATAAGAATGAGGTGAGAACCCCAAAATTCCAAAATGTAACCCTAGAAGATGAACCGTCATAAAGTTTGCGGCCCCAAGGTGGTAAGTTGAACAGTCAACTTCTCGGGGTCATAACTTTTGCATACGATCTCCGATTTGGGTGTTCGATAGCTCATTGGAAAGGTCTGTCTAAGCTTTACAACTTTTGGTTGGCCAAATGCATGCCGATGGCAACCATTTGGCCACAAATCTCCAAAAAATGTCATTTAGGGCCTCAAAACGACCCTAGAAGTTTAGGACCCGAAAAATTGTAGAAAAATAACTAGAAAACTGCCACAATGGACAATTGTTTTGAACCAGTGGAATAGGTGGGTGGCCACCGATCTGCATCTGGATCAGGGACACAGACAGTGTATGTTGACTACTTCATTCCACTTTCCAACTAATAGTCTCACCCAGAGAAGCATTGCATTGTGTTCAACTAGGAAAACTTGATTGCAAGCAACCGTTCTTTGACTCTCTCGAAAGCCAAGTCACATAGGCCATTTCTAAGTGGGTAAGTTGGAACATGCAAGCATGGGATTACATGACCTTTGTACATGTGGTTCACACTACCTAAGTTACTTGGAGAAGTGTGCAGGCAGAAGTTGTGTTGTAATCACCTACCCTTAGCACATGTAATGTCTCTAGTTAAGGAACATTCTCTTAAAGTGTTCATGGATTGGTTAGATTGGACTTTGTCTTGTTAAGTGGTCCACTTGTAGACCTAGTACAGGGTTTGCTTGTAATTACTCTCTTCCTTATTCCATAAATAGAAAGGAGGGTGCTTCTCTTGAGGATATTGGGTTTTCTATTTTGCGAAAATTAAAGTTAAGAGTAAAGTAGTTGTGATAACTATATGTGCAAGAATGAAATATATACTTGACATAGAATCCTCTAGTTTGCTACCAGGATTCCTTCAGTGGTCAAATTCTAGGCTAAAACCATGTGGCCGTAAGTGAAATCTTTGGATTTTTTTTAAAATCCATCAACAGGCGTCTCTTTTCCGACGTTATTCTAACACTTCAGTAAACCCATTCGATGGCCGTGTCAAGAGTCCGATGCTTCCGCTTGTCAGACGACCGACGGTTAAAGTGTTGGATTGCATTGAAAGGTCGACCCTTCTAGTGTCAGATTATGTCAGCTTTTCGACAGTGTCTAGATTAAAAACCAACGACACCACTATTTCTTCGACACTTCTGTCCGTCGGAAGGCCGACACTGTAAGGGTCAGAGGACGTCAGATTTCCGACGGTTTATGCAATTTTGGTTGGCACTTCAAAAGGAAAAATGGTTAAATATGTGACACAATGGTCTATCGGATCTTCGACCCACATTAGTAGACTTTCAAAGATCCGATGTTACACCATCGACACCAAAAAAAAAGTGTATGTGTTGAAAATGAGACAGAGAAGTGTCAAATTTCAGACATGCAAGGTGTCGGATTCTGGGTTGAAATTCTATTGTGCCCCATGGAGGATATTACATCTGAAACATTTTGCTCGGTAGGCCATTCAATTGTTTTCTTGATTTTTTTGTTGATATATTGCAATTCTTTCTTTAGATACCGTTCTCGTAAGGTTTGTAAAATTATCCTCAAATTATTTAGGTGTTCTTGTTAATTATTTGAGTAGATTAGGATATCATCTATGAACACCAAAACAAACTTATCTAAATACATGATGAATATGTTTCTCATTAAACACATAAATGTTGAAGATGTGTTTGTCTTACGAAAAGGAATTACCATAAATTCGTAATCCATGTATCTAGTTCTGAAGTTAGTTTTGAAATAAGTTCTTCTTGAATTCTCACTTGGTGATACCCCGATCTTAAATCTATCTTGGAGAATAATTTAGCTTCTCTGAATTTATGAAATAAGTCATCAATTCTAGGTAGTGGGTATTTTGTTTGTGATAATCAATTTGTTAAGTTGATGGTAATCAATACACATTCTAATAGTCCCATCTTTCTTTTTTACAAAAAGGATCGAGGATCCCCAAGGTGATATACTTAGCCTAATGTGTTCTTTCTCAACTAGTTCCTATAGTTGAATTCATAGTTCCACCAATTCAGGAGCACTCATCCAATAGGGTGCTTTGGAAACAAGTACAACCCCAAGAATCATATTTATACAGACCCCTTTTTCTGTGGAAGCACTAGTATTTCATCTCAAAACACATATTTGTGTTAGGATATTTAAACACTTAGGAGTTAATTAAGATCAACTTGTGTAATATATCCGTTAAGTAAAAGTCTGTTTCTTTAGTATGCATTAGTATGCATTTGTAAATATTCTAATCCGACGGTCACGATATGTTCTAGACATAGAGTGATCGTATGGTTCAACTTCTCTTAGATCATACCTACCATTGATCCATGGCTTAACACCTGATTGGTCTATGATCTCTATTTAAAGAGCATAGAGGGTCGTTGGCTAGTTGATCGATTATAAGAAGATCATATGTAACTTTCTTTCTTTTGCATAATAAATTGCTCCAAGTAGCTATTTAGCTAGGGCTGTGGACTGTTTCCCTCTCGAGGGTTTTAACCACGTGACAAACATCGGTGTGTTGATCTGTGATGTATTTGTATGAAGTGGTTGTTGAAGGTGTTCAGTCTTTTGGGAGTACCCTGTGTACCCGAACATGGTATCAGAGCTTTTATGAAGAGCCGCTTTCGGTTTTGATCAAGATTTGGAACCGGTGTTGCCGAAAGTTTGAAAGGGTTTTTGTTTTTGGATTTTCTATGCATTTTTTTTTCTATTGGAGCTATTCCATTGCGTTCGGAGTGTCGTTTCCATTAGGAAATAGTTTTTGTTTCACCGAAAACCATTTTCGTTTGCTCCAAAAACACCCATTTCAGCAAATCTGAAGGTATAATGTTACAGTGACAGATTTGTTTTTTTTTAATCTTTCATATTTTATCAGTTTATTAATAGATCTTTTCTGTTTTAGTCTTGGACTGTTGCCTTTCCTGACTGCGTATGCTCTTTGCTGTGCACTTTGCGCAATCACGGTGAATCAGAAACAGAAAGAGAAACTTTTTTTTCTTATCTTTTCGGCTACGTATGCTCTTTTCCATGCACCATGTGCGATCACGGCAAATCAGAAACAACAAGAAAACTTGAAAACGTAGACTTTCCGGGTAAGCTAACCAAGATTTAACTCCATTGTGTGGAATTTTGTTTTTTTGTTTTTTTTCGTTTTTTTTTGTGATTTGCAAGAAAAGAAAGTAAGCACAGAGAATGAGAGAGAAGAATAATAAAAAAAATCCCCCTTCCTCTTCCCATTATTTTACGTACCCTTTGAACTTAGCTCACTTGGTCCAAAGTTGCTTTATTACTTAATAGGTTTTGAGTTCAAGTCTTATTAAGCTACTTTTTAGTGCATGCAATTTCTATTTTCAAGTTATTTTATTGTAAAAGTGCATCTCACATAAATAAAATAAAATAAAAGTGAGTCACTTAAGTCTTTTAATTTATTTCCGCACTATTTAAAAGTCGCATTATTGTAAAATTGAACATCACTTATTCTACAAAAGTGATTCACTTCAAAGCAACTTTATTGTAAAAGTGATTGTCAAAGGTTGATCTTGGGAAGAGGGGGCTCATTATTTTAGTTGGTCAAGTTAATATCTACCATGTCACTATTGGGACATCTTCAACATTTTCTTTGATCAAGCATAACTTCATCATCCAGAATCAGTTTTAAGTGCTGTTTTTTTTTAAACCGCATATTTTTTCGAGCTCTTTGCATCCAGATAGTTAGTTTCTGTTATTTCAGCCATTATTTTATAGTATGGCCACCCCTTGTGATATTATACTTGCAAGTTCTAACTATTTCTCATGGAAATCTCGTATGGAGGATGTTCTACGAAGGAGGGGACTTTTCAGGATAACCTCAAGGAAAGAAAAAGAACTCACTAATGATGATAAGAAAATTAAATGGGAAAATATATGTGATGAAACTCGTGGATTGATTGGGATGTCAATCTCTACTGATTTGCGATTCCACATATCTGGAATTGATGAACCTAATCGTGCTTTGGAAAAGTTGGAATCTGTGTTTGGTAAACACAATGAAATTCAGGGTCATCAACTTGGAGAATGAGTTGCTTTCCTTGAATCCAAATGATTTTTCATACATTCAAGACTAGTTATCTAAGTATGAAACTCTTAGACTGTTATGTGCGGAATGCAAGATTAAGAAAGAAGACAAACAATGTATTTATCATATTCTTTCAAAACTTGGACCTACATATTCTATTTTTGTATCTAAATTATACTCCATGAAAGAATCCATGACTGTAGCTAGCTATCAAGAGCCTGGCCTTGAATCGTTTTGTGATTCCTTAATTAGAGAGCAAGATAAGCTCATTCATCTTGGAATAATTAACAATGAAGATACATCTGGAAAAGCCTTATTGTCCCAACAGAAAGAAAAGTCCAAGCCTCCCAAGAAACATAATTTTCGTAATAATAAGCAAAACAACAAGGGTCCCAAACCCTCTCAGTCAGCTCCTTCTTTAAAAAATGACAAAGGATCCAAGCAAAAAGGAAAGAAGACTGAGCGTCATTGCAATTTTTGTGGGAAAGATAATCATGATGAATCTAAGTGTTTTAAGAAGATGGTAGCCTTGGAAGCAACAATGAAGAAGCACCACATCAGCCTAGATTCATCTTCAGAATCTACCTCTCATGGACATTCACTTTGTGCTTCTGGTTACTCTTATACTGCATCTTCTTCTTCTACTTCAATTGAATGGCTCATTGATTCTAGAGCATCTTATCATATGGCTAAGGATAAAGCCATATTTTCTACTATGCATGAATGTAACACCAAACAAATATTTATTGGTGATGATAGATCTCTAAGTGTTGTAGGATTTGGAACAGTTCCAATAGAAAATGGTCATTTCAGTGATGTACTATGTGTTCCAAAAATTTCCTGCAATTTTTTATCAGTGTATCAAATTACTCATTCAGGTGAAGGTAAAACTATGACATTTACACCTCACCAAGTTGTAATCAAGGATTTTAAAAATCCTCAGAATATCCTTGCTACTAGAACTGTTGATGATATTACCAGGTTGTACAAATTTAACAACTTTGGGTCATCACCTTTTCCTTCAATTTTTGATGCTCATAGTGATAACTTGAGCAAACTTTGGCATGAGCGATTTGGTCACTTAAATTATCACTCATTGCAACAACTATGTAAAGAAAATATGGTGACTGGTCTTCCGCTGGCATCTTGCAAGGATGGTGTT
Organism: Pseudotsuga menziesii; assembly: GCA_001517045.1. Classification (NCBI taxonomy): domain Eukaryota; kingdom Viridiplantae; phylum Streptophyta; class Pinopsida; order Pinales; family Pinaceae; genus Pseudotsuga; species Pseudotsuga menziesii. Next base: position 285,255 of record LPNX010510998.1, on the reverse strand, counting down.
TGTTTCGGTTGTGTACTCGAAAAACATCATCGAGACAATTTTGACAAACGTGCCTCTTGGCACGCCTCAGTTCCCTTGGAGCTTGTGCATAGTGACTTGTGTGGCCCTCTTCCATCTGCTTCCTTTTCTAGTTTCAAATATTTCTTAACTTTCATTGGTGACTACTCTAGACGCACTTGGGTTTACTTCCTAAAACTTAAGAGTGAAGTATTTAACATGTTCTTGGCCTACAAGACCCTTGTTGAAAAACAATCTGGTCATCAAATTATTAAGTTAATATCTGACAATGGAGGAGAATATGTTAACAACAAGTTCACTACTTTTTGCATTAAACAAGGAATCCAACAACAACACACTGTTCCATATACACCACAACAAAATGGTGTAGCTAAATGGAAGAACCGCACTTTAAAAGAAATGGCTAATTGTATGATCCAATCTAAGGGACCGAGTCTTCAATATTGGGCTGAGGCCATAAATTGTGCAAATTACATAGTTAATCGCACACCCACTAAAGTTTTATAGGGTATAACACTGAAAGAAGCATGGAGTAAAATTAAACCAGATGTAAGTCACTTTCGTGTGTTTGGTTGTGAAGCATGGGCTCACATTCCGAATGAAAAATAGAAAGCATTGCAGCCTAAAAGTGAAAAGTGCATATTTGTTGGATATTCTAAAAATGTAAAATGTTATAGACTTCTTCAGCCACATTCTCATGATATAATCATTAGAAGAGATGTTAAATTTGATGAAAATCTCTTGGCCTGCAAGCCTAAATTGGCGGGTGTGCCATCTTTGGCCTGTGAACCTGATTTGGTGATTGTGCCTTCTTATTCTTCTTCTTCCAGCTTCCTTGACAGGTTTCCAACTCCAGTTTCTGATGATGACAGTGAGGATGGAAATCCACCTCTGCCTGCTCATGTTTCTCTAATTGCACCAGCACCAATACTTCCTCGATGGGTCTGTTCAACATGTGAAGCAGTTGGTGATATTTTCGGTGATCCTAGAGATCAACGTCGAACACGTTCTCAGTTTTAGCAAGCCTCTTCTCTTTTGGTTCAAGTTTCCAAGAATCATGATCCAGAAACTTTTGTAGAAGCTTCAGGAAATCCAGATTGGGATGCAGCTATGGATGAAGAATATTGTTCCTTAATGGCAAATGATACTTGGGATCTTGTTCCTCTTCCAAAAGGAAGAAAACTTGTCAGATGTAAATGGGTCTACAGAACTAAGTATGCATCAGATGGAAGCGTTGAAAGAATTAAGGAAAGGTTAGTTGTCAAAGGTTTTTCCCAAGTTGAAGGGATTAACTACAATAGAACCTTTGCCCCTGTAGCAAAAATGAACTCCATCTACCTTGTTCTTTCCCTTGCAGCCTTACATAACTGGGAAGTCCATCAAATGGATGTCAAGTTTTCCTTCTTACATGGTGATTTACATGAGGAAATTTACATGGAACAACCCCCTGGATATGTTCAGAATAACTCTAGCCTTGTCTGTCTCCTTAAGAAATCCTTATATGGCCTCAAGCAAGCTCCTAGAGCTTGGTATGCCAAAATGGATAGCTTTCTCCTTGACACTGGTTTTTCTAGATGCCATTCTGACCCTAATGTCTATACCAAGAAAGTAGGAAACCATCTCATCATACTTGTTTTTTATGTTGATGATCTTATCCTTACTGGTAGTGACCCTAAACTTATAACCCATGTGAAATTCAGTCTTAAGCAAAATTTTGAAATGTCAGACTTAGGACATTTGCATTATTTGCTTGGTCTCCAAGTCTTGCAAACCAAAGAAGGAATCTTTCTTTCCCAGTGTAAGTATGCTTGTGACCTTCTTCATCACTTCCACATGGAAGATTGTAAACCAGCCCCTTCTCCCTTCCAATCTGGAGTCAGAATTTCTGCCACTTGTACTTCCCATGAAGTAGATGCCACCTTGTATTGTCAGCTTGTTGGTAGTATTTTATACTTGACTCATTCCTTTCCTGACCTTTCCTTTGCCATTGGTCGTGTTGCCTGTTATATGCAAACTCCTCATGAAAGTCACTGGAAAGCAGCAAAAAGAATACTTCCATATATTCGAGGTACAATTCAGTTTGGGATTCATTACAGTACAGGGGGGAAACCTTTGTTGGTTGGTTTCACTGATTCAGATTGGGCTGGTGATCCTGATGATCGAAATTCTACTGCAGGTTATGTTTTCAGTCTGGGATCTGGACCTGTCACTTGGGCTTGTAAGAAACAACAAGCTCCTGCTCTTTCTTCAGCAGAAGCAGAATATCAAGCCGCAGTTAATTCCATTCAGGAATCTTTATGGCTTCGATAGATCCTTTCAGAGTTTGGATTCGAGCAGCAGCAACCTACTCCACTTTGGTACGACAATGAAAGTGCCATAAAGCTTGCCAAAGATCCAGTTCTACATCAACGTAGCAAACACAATGAGCTACACATGCACTTCATCAGAAATCTTGTTCATGATCGTGTTATTGAAGTGCTCTATTTCCCTACAGATGATCAAGTTGCAGACATCTTCACCAAATTCTCTTACAGAAGCGAAGTTTTCTAAATTTCGGTCTATGTCAGGAGTTCAGGAATGTGTCCTTAATGGGGGATAGGATCTAATTCCTCCTTCCTTCTCCTAATAGTGTCACTTTTGTAAATCCTTCAATCCTATCCCAAGTTGTTCTTAAGGGGGTATGTTAGGATATTTAGACACTCAGGAGTTAGTTAGGATCAACTTGTGTAATATATCTGTTAGGTAAAAGTGTGTTTCTTTAGTATGCATTTGTAAATATTCTAATCTGACGGTCATGATATGTTCTAGACATAGAGTGATCCGACGGTTCAACTTCTCTTAGATCATACCTACCATTGATCCGTGGCTTACACTCAATTGGTTTATGATCTCTATTTAAAGAGCATAGAGGGTCCTTGGCCAGTTGATTGATTATGAGAAGCTCATATGTAACTTTCTTTCTTTTGCATAATAAATCGCTCCAAGTAGCTATTTGGCTGGGGCCGTGGACTGTTTCCCTCTCGAGGGTTTTAACCACATGACAAACATCGAGGTGTTGATCTGTGATCTATTTGTGTGAAGCGGTTGCTGAAGGTGTTTGGTATTTTGGGAGTACCCTGTGTACCCAAACAATTTGAAGTTTGATAAGACATAGATATCATCTATTTTATGTTGTACTTCTTCAATACTGTCCTGGATTATTACTGCATATAGTTTACAACCTTTCATGGCACTCCTTTTGTGTTGTAAGGTAGATATCTATCGCACATAATCCTTTATAGGTATACCCTTTATAAAACAAGAATTTATTAAATCATCGATAGATGTGAAAGTATTTTCTAAACAACCCATTCCAGTGACAAAACAATGATTTCCAAACTCACAGAATGAAACGATGTTTTAGTAACCATTACATTCCCATTAAAAAATCATAGGAACCCGTGGGTAGAATGTTTAAATATACAATAGTTTCCATGCCATTTAGATTTAGGGAACAATCTTTGATTAGTTCTAAAATGTTTCTTTTTGTACTAGTGGTTAGTTGAACCAACAAAGTTTTTGGATGTTTAACTTTCTGCAATTTACATTTTTCTGTCATTGCGGGGGAGATGTAACTACAACATGACCGAGGATCAACCAAAACTGAAATAGAATGCATATAAATTTTAAATTCTACTTCTATCATAGATGGTTGGAAGTTTGCTTGACGTTTTTCCAATTCTGCGTAGATTCGAGGTGCTTTTTCCATATTATCAACTGTAAGGTATTCATGTAAATTCTTTAAGACTTTTCTTTTCCAATTCACGTAATCTTTAAGAAAATGAGGTCCTTGACACTCATAACATTGTATTGTTCTCATAATTGTTTTCTTTCCTGTATAAGAAACTAGATTAGTACCACTTTGGGATAGGATATTTGACTGATACTCACTCTTATCAATGGTGTTTGTATTTTGGAATCTTTGTTTATTGAAAATGTTCTATGTTTATTTATGTGAGTGGTTGGTTTATAACCTTTCTTCCTTTTTTCTAAAAATGATCTTTTGATATTTCGATTTTTCTCTCTAAATTTTGATCTGCATTGACTATGCTTATAGCTCAGTCTGACCTTATACAAGGCCTCATTCAAAGATTTAAGAGTGTTTAATAATATTTTATTTGTAAAGTAAGTTGGTAAAAAACTTAGGAATGTTTGAATTTGAATTTTCTATTCTTTTATGTAAGGTACATAGTGTAGTAATTCTAAAAATTTAGTGATTATTCCATCCATTGTCATAGAGCCCATTTTCAGATCATGAAACTCCTTTGATTTTCTTATCATAAAATATTTAAGATAAATATTTCTCCTTAAAGAATCTTTTAAATTTGACCAATCAATCTTACCCTCTTTTATCCCTTTAGTAAATTGTAGATCCGTACACCATCGCGTAACTTTTCCATTTAGGTTATATATTGCTAGATGAGCTTTTAATTTGTCGCGATAGGCATAGAAATGAAAATAATTAGACATGCCAAGAAACCACTCTTGATCCTTTTATTATGAATCTAACTCACCCTCAAAGACTGGTGCCTTAATCTTTTTGAATTTTCCCTTCATCTTGAAACTGTCTGAATTCTTAGACTTCTTCCTATACCTAGGTGGAGACAAGGATGCAGAAGAGCTGGTGTTGTATCTTCGTCTGGTAGGTTTACGAGAGGAACTTGATTTAGATTATTCTTCCTATTTGTCCTTTTTATGCTTATATGTTCTTCCCACCATATTACTTGAAGTATGCATGGGATTTTGTTTGATTTTAGTCAAATTTTGCAGCAATGTACTGTTTTAAGTTCATGTTGGGCTTGCCTATCCTTCAAATTTTCTACCTTAATATTATGTAGTTCATATTTCATACTCTGTATAGTCTTTAATAGTTTTGAAGGTTTAATTGTTTTCTGTTGATTGTTTAAATCAACCCACAATTACCCTTCCTATTGCAGTGGATCTTGCCATCCTTGTTGGTAGTAATTTCTTTATGAACTCATAGTTTCTCGACTTTTCTTCCTAGTGTTGTTTCCGTTGATTTTGCAAACGATATACCAATTATTGTTTTCGTGCTACTGCTTCCCAAGCATTTTCTAACTCGACTCTATCCTTGGATTTTTTAAGGATTAGATTATAATGTTTTCAAGAATTTTTATTTCCTAACTCATTTGGCAAGTTTGGTTGTGTTGCTCCCGACAACGTCATGGACTACCTTATGTGCAAAAGAAAATTTCTATTAGTATGCAATGTGGATACAACTTATTATACAATAAATTGAATGATACCATAGGTCACACACTCTTGTAACCTCGGCTCTCATACCAATTATAACAACTCAAATTAAACTTCATGTAGCACATTGGTATCATGTATTTAACAAATTGTAATATAAGATAAATATATTAACCCAGTTATAGGCTGAAAACATTAATAAGTTAATTTTAATCGTAACTAAAGGACTTAGGTTTGGAATCTTTCCTTTAAATATTTCCTCGTGTCCCATTCGATTAACTTTAAGTATATATATCCTCTAAGTTATGGATTGATAAAATTTAATCGACCCATTCTTCAAACTTATTACAGGAGGATATCTTAAAAGGAAAGATTCCAAACCTGAGTCCTTTAGTTACGATTAAAATTAACATATTAATTTTTTCAGCCTATAACTAGGTTCATATATTTACCTTCAATTATATTTTGTTAACTACATGATACCAATGTGCGTCGTGAAGTTTAATAGCATCCTTGTACTCCTTCCGCCTGCGTCAGTAATTGAAAATGTTCAATGTATATCTGATATGATCTTCCCATTTACATAAAAGTGATAATCCAAAGGTTTGGTTCCTTTTCTTCTTGTGTGTAATCACATATATGCTTGTGTGTAATCACATATATTTTTAGCATGGTTCTCATACTTCAATTCATTTTAAACGAATAAAGTAACATTATTTTAAAGTTATTATAGTTATTGGATTGTTATTTCATGTTCTAAGAGAATTTTTCCTTGGAAGCGGTAGGATGAGGGGGTGGTGGCTTACTTACACTTACCTTTCTCAAGATAACGCACGCTTTGGTTGCATCAATGAACATGCACAGTTAGGAAAACAAGTCTCTACGCAAGATTGAACATATAAATTATTTGTTTGTGGTTTTTCTAATGTTGCCTGGTTGGCAGAATTCCTATTAAATTTAACTTTACTTACATTAAGTATTATCGTTTATGATGCCTTGCATCACTCATAGGTTCAAATCCTATGACTTGGTCAAAACATAGTTTTATATACAAAATATGTATAAGGGTCAAAATTTTAGGATGTTACAATGCCTAAATGTAGATATAAAACATACATTTTAAGACAAAGTAATTTTCATCTCCAACCTATTTAATATCACAAAGATAACAAATTCTTTCCTTCCACACTCTTTTAAGAATAAGTAAGTGTTAATACCATCCAATAACACTATTAAAATAAATATTAAAATTATTGTTAATGAAATTCATCAACACTAAATAAATAACCCTTTGTCCATAAGTGTCAAGTGTGTCAATATTGCCTTACATTGATTACCCAAGGATTACAATGAGTGTTAATATTAGTCATCATGGGTAAAATCAGTAATTAAAAAGATGATTAATAGGATGGACAAATAAACGTGAAGATGATATTTATAATGTTTTATGTTAATTAGCTATTTTGTGATATTTATAATGTTTTATGTTAATCAGTTATTTTGTGACTACGCACCCAAAAAAACAGATTTAGGTAACCCTTGTAATGGTAAATATGTTTACTTTAATTTATTTTAGAAAGAATTGAAATTTTAAAAAATTATAGTTAATATAAATATAAATTTTATATGTATGATGAATATAATGATGATAGTGGTGGGGGTGGTTAATTATTATTAATATAAATCACTAATAATAAAAGTGTTAATAATAATAATTAATTTTATGTTTACTTAGTTATCAAAGTGATATGACATTCTCATTTTCTAATATACAAAGTGCATAAAAGTTTTTGTTGTCCGCACCATTTAATAAATGAAATTGAAGAGAAGGATTACATTAAGAATAGAGATCATAGTTGTGAATCTAGTTTTATTGAGAGATTCATTTTACAACCTTATTAGATGTGTCACATTTGTAATAAATATCTATTCAAAAAAGTTAATTGGTACAAAATATATACTCATTTAGATTCATCTTAAATATAGATATCTAAATTCTCAAAGGTATTAAATCTCTTTAAGTGCAGTCCTTTGCTCAAATTTTGACCACTTCATTTTTTTTATCCTCGAGCCCTTGAGCCATTTGTCTTGAAAACGATAGATTTAGGTAATCCTTGTAATTGCGCCGAGAGGCACTCTACAACCCAGTATGGGGGAGATCTTGTAACGTGATTTAATGTTAGTAATGTTTGTAACATGTCGGCAAAAAATAATAGTGATAGTGAATATTATGGGAGAGATCTTGTAACGTGATGTAACGTTTGTAACATGCTGGCAAAAAATAATAGTGACTATGAATATTATGGGAGAGATCTTGTAACGTGATGTAACATTTGTAACATGTCGGCAAAAAATAATATTGATAGTGAATATTATGGGAGAGATTTTGTAACACAATAAAAAATAATATCACTTTAGTAACGTTATTTTTATTAATAAAAAATAAATTTTCTAATAGGCCAAAATAAATGCCGGCCACAAAAACAATCTAATATGGGGGAGATGTTGTAATCTTCCTACCTAACAAAACAATAAAAAAGTAAAAATTTAATTATCCGTAAAAAGGAGTTAAAGGAGTTAAAATTTGAATGCTCTTTTTCTACGATTTATCTCATTGTCATTGAATAATTAATGCACGGTCCATATATGTATTATTTATCCATCTTATCATATCATACTCACAATAATTATTTCATATATACTGATCATCATATATATTACCTCGATCCATATAGTGTTATGCTAAAGTAATTCGCTCTAGGGGTAGCTAATCCCTAAAGGAAACTTATAACACTCAGTGACCATGACTAGCAATATATGACATAATATAACCACCTCAACAAATGGAGGTCCACAATATTGATACAACAAAAGAATTCAATCTTTATACAACCCAATATCATCTCCACAATTGCAGATCCATTCTCATAGGGTACGGTATGTGAGAATCATTGACCTGATATTACTCACAAGCTTTACAATAAAAAATCAACACCCTGAATCATATGAGGACATATACGATTGATATGAATCACAAGTCCAACATGATATTACTCACAAGCCTGGAGAATTACTCCTTATGTTGTACAATTAACATAAATAAAGCATAAGTGTTAAGAGGTCGAAAAGTAGTCAAGAAGAGAAAAAACAATATTTCCTTTTTAAATTTTTTTTTTTCTCGATTGATATGAAGAGATATGTTCTAGAACCTTTAATATGCAATTTTAGAGAGGGAAGGAAGATTTTGTGGCCAAAATAGTTTTAATACTTGTCAAAAATTTCAGCATGACTCTTGGAGAGGAAATTATATTTCCTTTCAATAGGAACACGAGTCAACTTGTTACTCTACATAGATAAAATCATACTGAAATGGATATTGTGAACTTTTATATATTGTATGTCTAGCAAACTCTATTTGTGCGCCAAAGGATAATTGAAAATGAAAAGTACGAATTTGTGCATCTAACCTATGAGTTTTGTAAAGCATGTATGCTATGAAAGGATGTTCCAATTTCTATTTATGAGTCAATTGATCGTTCTTGGGTCACAAGTTTAACCTTTTCTTGGGTCAATTCTTAAGCTTTTCTTGTATTTGTGAGTCAATTGATCGTTCTTGGGTCACAAGTTTAACCTATGTTTAAATGTATAAACATAATCATCTTCCCAAAGTCATAACCTATCTATTTTGTGTAATACATAATCTAATAACTTGATTAATTTGATAGCTATTAATATGTATATATTTACATTTATCCATATCAAATATGATTTCAAACTCTTATTAATAAATAATATAAAATCCATAGATTATTCACCACTAAGTAAATATTGAGATAATAATATGATAAATTTTTTATTTCTATCTCATTGCAATTTATTTGCCTATTCCTTTATGGATACGTAATAACCTAGTTTACTATTGTCTCGTGGTTTTGACCCTCACATAAATATTGGAAAAGCACCCCTCGTTTAAGACCATGGCCATTTGTGGACTCGAGTGTATCTTAATGGGTAAGCTATGTCCTCTACAACTATGTGCCTTAACAAAAATGAATGGTTAAATCCTTTGCACACTTTGCATTTGCATTTTCATATGCTTATAGGTGATATTTTTTCACTTTATTTTGTGTAAAAGTGTTTAAGCGGATAGTTTTGAATCATCACCATTATTAGGGGTTTGATATAGCGTTTCAATAATTACCAGCACAGATCTATCTAAAAGGGGATCTACAAAGCACCGAGATGGATCAAATCTTTCAAGATGCAAAACCCTTTTCTAAGGTAGAATTGTTGATAGAATGTGTAATCCAATGTTTATTATTTTAGTTTATATAGTTTATGTTGTTTTATATATATGCAATTCTAAATAATTTAAATTTAATTTACGTCGATATGTTATTTTTAATAATAATTTTTTATTTTTTTATAAAAGATACATGACAACTTTAGGATGAGCACAGAAAAAGTTACACATCTTTCCCCTACTAATGTTTAATGTGTTACACATCTTTCCCCTACTAATGTTTGATGAATGTGTACACGTCCAAGCCTTTGAACCTCTTTTCCATGAGTCAGACATAGGAATATCGCCTTGCGGGATTCATGGTTAATCTTTATTTATCTTTTCTTTATTATTGTGTTGTTGAAGTTTGACCATGGCTAGACCATATGGCTTTCTGGGTGAAAGTTTTCGAACTTGCTTAACGCCAAGTGCAAGATTTGAATTGTTGGTAAATCTTTAGATTATATTTATGCTTAAACATATACTATGAGTCCATATATACTCTACTTATTGTCTTTCCCATATTTTATATTAAGTTTATGCATTGAATGGATGGGCGAAGCCCCTTGTGTTCGAATCGACACCCCCTTGTGTTCGACTCGACACGAACACTAGTAAACATTTTCATATGCTTTATATGTGTTATAAGGCGCAGCCATATGGCGCAGCCATAAGACTCGAAACCTTTAACATGGGTTGAAATATTTTTGTAAATACAAATACACATATAATTAGTAACAACCATATTAATAAGATTAATATGTTTGAACGAGACGTATATATTTGATATATTGATAATGTTTTTTAAGTAATGAATGTGTGCTTTTGATAATGTTTTTTAAGTAATGAATTTGTTATTGTTAAGCTTATAATTAAAGTTAAGCTCATAGTTGTATCATCATTAGAGTTAATCTAATAGGTATATCTAATAGTTAATTTAAAAGTTAATAAAAAGTTATTGGAGTTAATATAACAACTCTGAGTTATCTCGACTCCTAGCTTCCAAATGGGGTTCGACTAATCCTTATGCACATTAACTAGACTTCCAACTGTCAGATGGAGTTCGACTGTCACATGAGTTGCACATTACCATGCCACTAAGTGCAACTATCACATGAGTTCAGAGGAATTTATTAGGAGTTTAGAGGAGTTAAGCTAATAGTTGTAAAATCACTGGACTTAAGATAATAGTTGTATCTAATAGTTAAACTAATAGTTATCTAATATAACTATGATTAGAGTTAAGTTAAGCTAATAGTTCTAGAATCATTGGAGTTAGGATAATAGTTTTATCTAATAATTATGTTAATAGTTATCCAATATAGCTGTGTTAGAGTTGAAGTTAAAAGCTAATAGTTCTAGAATCATTGGAGTTAAGATAATATTGGTATCTAATAATCGATAGAGTTAACCTGGTAGTTGTATCTAATAATCAAATAGTTGAAGATTAATTTTAAATTTTACAATTATCACTAACTGTACTTATCACATGTTAATTAAGCTATTTTTTATTTTTTTGAAATGATTAATTATTAATTTTGGACAAATCCCATAGAATCAATCTCGTCAGTACACTCATCTCATTCTCGTTTAATCTTAGACGACGCCCATAGAATCAATATGGAAAGTATAATTTTTTCATTCTCATACGTAGATGAAAAAACATAGATGGCAGTCCACCCCAAAATTCTAAGATATATACGCCTATCGGTGTAACTAGACTGCTTCGTCTCCTCCAGATGGACTACTCCTTCTCTCTCGAATGTAGCTTCTTGAGTATTTTTCTTTTCCAAAGGAGGGAGGTGCATCTCCTATTTATACTAATCAACTGAGAGGCCTAATAACCCAATAGAGCCAACTTCTCCTTGCAGCCACGAGGGCTGACTTGCCTTGGAAGAAACAAAAGTACATTTTTATAATACTTTTGTGGGTACTACTAACCCGACTTACAACATAGGTTTTACCTCAAGACTTTACATGACCAAACACATCAATGACATTCCTAATCGAATGAACAACATTTCTGGAAGGGGTAATAAAAATACAATAATAATACAAAATAGAATATCTTCCACGGTTACATTTCTTTAACAAAATTTACTAATTTAACATGATAATACGATATTATCAATAAAATGACATTTATTATAGAAGCGAAGATATTTTTTTAATGTACAATTGATTACAAGCCTACAAATGAACAAAGGATTTGTATAGTAATAAACATCATTTTGTTAACCCCAAATGTATCGGTGGGATGATTGGTTAGAAACTTAGTAATGGATAGAGAATAAGTAATGGGACGTGACAAGTTCATGAGGAAGGTGTTAGTTCATCCCATGAGTACAATTAGAGAATTACCTTCACCAACAACCTAAGTGGCTCAATTCTGGTGGAAACAAATTCAATTGATAGCTACTGAGTCTTTATGGTTACTTGGATCATAGTTGACCCAAGAAGTTGTTGAGACACATTGTTAGAACTCACATGATCAAGAAGTTTGATTGAAACGAACGACATGTGACATCTTAGCGAGATGGAATCAACTATTTCTGGGAAACAAACACAAAATTAAGAAACATATCGTAGTGTCTATGATGGTGCCATCTAGGCATAAGTAGTTATAACTTTCCGTACTCTTGTATTTGAATCTTGGGGTCATTCAGCTGAGTGAACAAATAATGTTTTGTTTTCTGCTAACTGGTTATGGTTGAAGGTTCTACGAAAAAATTAGGCATTCAATGTCAATTCTACATCAAGGAAGAAAGTTGTGTTCGGTACTCGACTAGCACTACAAATTGTAGAGGGAGAGACTTGAAGACATTGACACTAGATTTGGTCACAAAATAGATCGAAGTAGAGCAAAGAAGTATTCATCTTGCACTCATTGAATTTGTCCACAAGTAGAGGTTCTAGTTGAGCTGTTTATAACATGTAATTTTCGTCAAAATAATAAAGAGCCAAAGAAGCCATTTGAAGTTAAAGTTTTCTCTAGTTGAGTTGAAAATCTTAAATATAAATCTTTGTATTTGAATAAATATGATTGTTGTTTTGAATATACATTTCTAATTATTAGAAAAAACCAAAGTTAAACACAACACTAAAAAGTTAAAACTAATCTATTGACTAAAGTTCTATGCTGATGAGATTTAGGGAACCATTTATAAGTTAAAACTAATATTATTAACTAAAGTTCTAGGTTAATGAGATTTGAAGAACCATTTCTATTGGTTTTAGCTTAATGTTTTTATTAGATTTAGCTTAATAATGAGCTAATTGTTACTTAACAATAGTAAAATTCATTAATGTAAATCAAAGATCTAAACTATAAGTGTGACTTGTAAAAACAAAATTGCAATCTACTCCACTTAATATGCATGACATAAAAACTATTAAAGTGAATATAACTCCCAAGTAAATATCCATTATACTTGATTTCTAAATGGAAGGAAAGCCATAAAATGCGAAACTTAATTATTAGGAAAACTTGTGATAAAAGTTTGTTAAACTTTGATTAATTATTTGAAAAACTTGTGATAGATGTTGGTGAAACTGACCTTTAAAAAAATGCTGGCATACTTTAATTATGAGACAAACTTGCCATAAAACTTCAGTGGTTAGTATATATTCAAACAAAAGAAATATGTAAAAAATATATCTGAGCTTTAAGGTTCTCCGTTGCTGTCACCTTCAGCTCATATTAGCATTCAGAGCAATCAGCTGAACATGAAACATTGTAATTAACATCATATTTTAACACATACGAGAAAATGTTGTTGAACTAAATGTTGTTGAACTAAGTCTTAAATTATCAGAGTTGAAATTAAGCTAATAAGTTGTAGAATCATTGGAGTTTTTGTATCTAATGGTTAATTTTAATTTTTACAATTATCACTAATTGTATTTATCTCATGTTAATTAATGTATTTTTTATTTTTTTGAAATTATAATCAATCTTGATAGTAAACATGTATCATTCTTGTTTAATTTTGGAGGACGCCCATAAAATCAATCTGGATACTACACTTGTCTCATTCTCGTAGGTCGATGAAAAGGCATAGATGATAGTCCACCCCAAAATTCTAAAATATATACCTATCAACATAAATATAAATACAAATATACACATATATATAACTTCAAATTCCTCCCTCCTTATATTATTATATGTGAGATTTACAAAAGTTTATATATATAAAATATAAATATAAATTTATACAAATATATATATCTTCAAACTCTTTCCTCGTTGCATTATTATGTCAGATTTTTTCCGAAAGTTTATATATATGTTTATAAAATAGAAATAATTGTGATATTCTTGTTTATTATGTACTTATATTTTGTTCTTAAAAATAGTACTATAGTTTTAAATAGTTTTGTAGAAATAATCATTAATAATAAAAAATAAAATAAATTAATTTTTTTAAAATAATAAATCATACTAATGAGTATTGGAATATAAAAAGAATACCTATTATTACATTATTTAATCATTTTTTTATGAGTTTAAGATCACTATTTATCCAATAAGACGTGGAACACAAATACTAGTCTAGTTTTGTTTATATACTAGCAATTGTACCTAGGGGTACAATAAAAGAACGCCGTGTTGTAATCTAAGCAAGGAGATGTGGACATATATAACAAGAAAGACAATTTGAAGTGTTGAACCACAAATTTTAGTAAATAAAATGTTATGGTTGATACAATAATTTAAAACATTATATTCTTCACATAATTGGCCATTACATTATTCGAATTTCAAAAGTAATCATGATTTTTTTTTCTCTCATCGAAATGACAATGAATTGTTAGTTTTTGTAGTTCATTGTAGATGCAAAAATTGTATGCATCTATGTACTAAATAAATTAAAATTATTCATTAATGATAAAGGTTAGGGAGTAAAATATTATTTCAAGATTAACTTTGCACAAATAAGGATAAATGATTTTGATAAAAGCTTCTTGTAGATGCAGGCTATGGTTATGATGAAAAAGAAGGCTTGTGTTTGTCCACCTATCAGGTGTAATCATGGAAACCTTTGATGCTAAGATCATAATCAAAACGCTCATGGAAAGTGAGAGGCATTGATCATTTCACATGGGCATATTTGTTAGCTGCTCACTACTCCTCACTCCACAACCCACTCCTCTCCGGCTTAAAAAAAATGCAATTAGTCAAATTTGGAGTGTTATAGAGTGTGAGCATAATTTGTCTGTCGTTGAACGCATTCACATGGAGAAGAGAAACTACTTGGAATAACAATGGTTGAATGATCTTGTCTTCATGCATCGCAACCTTCCACCTATGCACAACCAGTTGTTGAACAAAATCCTTGATGCATATCCCATTGTCTAGATGCAATTGATCCCTTCTTGGAGTTGATAGTGGAAATTTTGCCATAGAATTTGATGATGATTATTTTTGGGGGATGGGTGTGAAGGATGATCCAATAGTATCACGAAGCACCAATGCTCATTTCTCTACAAGATATGAGCACAGGGTATATAAGAGTGAGGAATCTCATGCCTTCCCAACGCCTTGGTGTTTTGAAATTGTGTGTGTGTATGTTGAAGTGTCTTGTTTTTGACCATTAGGTCCACTCATAGCTAAGAAAAAAGTTTGAGTATAATTTAAAATATAAATATTAGTTTTTTTATAAAAGAGATAAGTAATAATAAATTTCATAATAATAAAAAAGTAAATACATGTAATGTACTTTAATGTTGTTAATAATATTTAATTATATGTATTAATGATTTTATATTAAAGCATAAGAGAGCTCTTATCAAGAAGTAGTAAAAATATAAAACAAATTTTTAAGTAAAATTAATTTATTTATAATTATAAAAATATTAATTTAATTTTATATAAAACAAAATCCATAAATAAAACTAATTTATTTATAAATATAAAAATATTAATTTAATTTTATATAAAACAAAATCCATAAATAAAACTAATTTATTTATAAATATAAAAAATATTAATTTAATTTTTATGATTTATGATAAACATTCTTAATATAATTATATAAGAAGAATAAAACATTATTTTAAAAATTTATTTATTTAAATTTTTATGATAAATAATAATATTTAATTTATTATAATAAATATTCAAATAATTTACATATTAATTTATTTGTTCTAAAATGCTGATCAGGGATCTTCACAACAGGTGGCAGACCGCATGGATGACCGATATTATTTGTTCTAAAACGCTGATCAGGGATCTTCACAACAAGTGGCAGAACGCATGGGCGACCTGTATTATTTGTTCTAACACGCTGATCAAGGATCCTCACAACAGGTGGCAGACCACATGGACGGCCAGTGATAGCAAGTTGAGTATGCCGTGGTAACTGCCTTTACTGGTCACTGTTATATATTAATCGAGAGGCCTGGTTGGCGAGCTGATTTTTTCTTGCATTTTGAGTTGGAGAGAATGCTGAGCTTGGCGATCAATTTCCTTACAGGGTTGTATTTTATTCGGTAAGGTTTCTGGGTCTACCATGTTTGTTTTCTTCTTGATGAGTTAAATTCCTGAAATTTGTTCTTGCACTACGCCATTTTTGTGCAGGCTATCGAGTGTTTGTTTTTGTTGAATCCTGCATCAATCTCAACTCGTTTTAAAGTGTTCTTGCCCGATTTGGTTGCTTCTTTATATCTTTCCACAAGCTTCGAAGAAATTCTCGCTATCCTTTCACTTATTCTGTATTGTCTTGACCACTTTGGAGGTTATTTTAGTGATTTAACCTCTTTTTTTTGCAAATGCGGACAATTGTCCCTTCTATATAGCATGAACTTGTTTCTTTACCTAGGGGTGCAATAAAAGAACGCCGTGTTGCAAGTTAAGCAAGGAGATGTAGACATATACAACAAGGAAGACAATTTGAAGTTTAGATACAATATTTAAAAGACATTATATTCCTCTTGCATGACTCCCTCCCAGCATGCGTGCAGTTCACGTGGCATCCACACGAGCACCTGGCATCCATCCACGAGCACCTGTGGGAGGTAAAGATACACTACAAGAGACAACCTACCTCTGGCATTCAAGAGACATCCTACGTCTGGCATTCAATTTTTCCACCTGTTTATTTCATCGATAGTTTGGAGTGGTGGTTGCTCAATGCAAATAGGCAGACCAAAAAGCGTATAGGCAATAAGAATATAAGGTTAGTCGGGGATGCTAGGAGAAAGTAATTCTATGGCCATTTGAGGATGCTGGAAAAAATATTTGAAACCTAATTTGATTACTTTCCTTCAACTTACATTTTAATTTGAATAATTGCATTTGAACACGTCCACACCAATTGCTAGGGAATCAGAAATCCACTAATCATAAACATACAATACATCATTCAATCATCTTGGTGGGGAGGATGAGGAATGCAATTAATCAAATTTCCATATATAATATGGAGGTTATTCCTTGCTTGAATAGAGCATATAATATTAATATTGCATGGAATGGAATAACTCACTTGATTAATAAAATTGCATAATAATGAAAGAAATCTTTTATAGTGAATAGCCATCAGCTTGCATAATAATCAAACCTATTAATTACAATATTCTCTTATTATACATGTTGATCCCAATACAAACATATAAAGATAAACAACAAATAATATTAATAAAATAACTACAAAGAGTATGCTGTGTTCTCTTGGAACTATCCACAAATTTCAATTTGAATGGTTTTCTATAAATTACTAATTTGTAAATTTTTCCTTATAATTCATAGTTTTAATTTTGTTGCATTACTTTGTTTTTTTTAAATCCATTAAATTTCTAAATATAATAGCATTAATTTTTTATAATTTTAATAGTATTAAATTTTTACAAAATATTACTCTATCGTTACATAAATCTTATTAAAATTTCCAACTCACTTTACTAAATAATATATATATATTTTTATAATGTTACATAACTCTCATTAACTTTATAAATAGATAGCCAAAATCTCTTCACCCTTAACATTCACAATACCTTTTAACACTCATTTTCACTAACATTGCAAACATTTAAATTGATCCTTCAAAGCTATTGCTACATTTCCTTTTTAAAATTGTAATTAATTTAAAAACTATTAATTAATTTTGTGTTTTGTCTTTTAACAAGAGCATTAATTGTGCTAGTAGATATGCTTGTCTAATTTAGGGCAAAAAGAACAAAACAAATGAATTGTCCAATGAATCGAAAGATATTCTATAGCGATGCGTGTTGACCAAATATTCAATTGTGTGAATTCGTCTTTCTTTAATTCCCCTCGGGCCACGAGGCAAGGCCAGGTATGGCGTCGTTGTGGCTATTTTAGGCGAGGAGGTACAAATTGCTATTCCTTTAATATCTAGACCATATTCCTATGGCACAAGCTGGTCATTCTATGGATTAAAACAAAACTAACATTAAAAACATGTTTGCAGAGAACGGCTCGCAGGTGGACAGAATGTAGAGCTTGGCTTCAGAAATTGATATGTTGTTTCCATGTAATCTTTCATTTTTCTGAGTATGGACAACTTGGTAGCTATTCAAGAACATATCGTGGCCATAAATGACTCATCCCATTTTTCTCTATCAACACATTTGTAACAGGTTGTGTATTCCGTGCATGAGGAAGTGGAGTAGAAACCTTGTGTAGTCCGTCTATGTGCATTGTAAGCTGCGATATTGAAGAATGGGAACTTGAAAAAGCCGTAAAATATGATGAAAAAGAAAGCTGCGCTAAAGCTAGTACCACAAGACAAAAGTCATGTGCAGCTACACCTTGAATATTTTAAATCAAGCATCTCACTCCCCATAAACGATTTGTAAACCTCCATCTAACCATCTCACAAAGCAGGCATATGTCACATCTACATAATAATTGATTTGTTCTTTGTTCTAAAAGGCTATCAACAATCTTGACAACAGGTGGCAGACCGCATGGACGACCAGCGATAGCAAGTGGAGTATGCGGTGGTCACTGGCTTTACCCGTTACATAATAATTTATTTGTTCTAAAACGCTGATCAAAGATGTTCACAACAGGTGGCAGACCGCATGGACGACTGACGGATCTTCACAACAGATGGCAGACCGCATGGACGACCGACGATAGCATGTGGAGCATTCCGTGGTCACTGAGGCCATCACAGGCTAGAGAGAAATCTGTAAACGATGACAAACTGGAAGTGAATGCCAATTCAGGGCTCATCGACGCAACTGTCAAAACTGCTACCAGAAATGTTGTCCAGCCTAGAGGCATTCAGTCTAGGTTATATTCGTATTTAACTTAATTGATAGACAATTCATTAATTTGCGATCATGGCATACTAATGCGCAGAATGGTCATAGAGAAGCTACTGAGATTGCTGTGTAAGACGGTGGAATTTATCGAGAGCCTAGTTTCCCAAAGCCTGGGATTGCCCGCTAATTTTCTCAAGGAACTAAATGGGTGGACATCAAACCTACAAAGGGTGCTCTTGTCATCAATATCGGCGATCTTGTTCAGGTAACGCGTTCCTTTTTACTCTGTCACGTTTTACACAGTTCACGCACTGCAATTCGAGTCAGGACATATTTTAATGCCTTGAAAACTCGCTCGTGAGATTTTTGTCGATATGGCCTGGTAATATCTCAGTAGCGGTTTTACAAGGTATTTGAACATGTCCAGGGTCGAATGGCAGTGATTTTGTGGCTCAGCAAGAGATCAATTAGGACACTTTAATGAAGTAAGTTTGGAATGCTTTTGTGATAATATGTCGTTATGTGTCATTCCTTCTGCATCATCGTTTTTAATTATGGCCATTAGATTTTCAGCTTCCCAGGAGAACACACTATTCAAGAGGTTTGGGACTCGGTTAGGTTGGTCTGCCTTTTAACGGCTAGACAGCAGTGCCAGGGGTTCCACACTCTGCTTCCTTCTTGCTTTCCTTCTCTTTCTATATTCGCGAAGGTAAAACGCCAAAACAGACTTCTTATGGATTTCATTATCGAATAGTAAAGCAAAAGAGACTATAGCCTCATGGATTTCATATATCGCAAGAGACTGCATTACTATATCTTATGGATTTCATTATTGAATAGTAATATTAAACACAAGTTACTTATTAAACACAGAGAAAACCTAGTTCATTATCGAATAGTAAAGTCATATTATCAGGACATTGGCCAGACGAGGCAATAATGCACCCATGGCGTTCATTGACTATCTGATTAACAGTTGAAACATGCAGGGGCTTGTGCAGTTCGAATTGTTCCTGTACCACTGCCTTCTTCCGCAGCAATTCTTCGTCATGTTACCTTGCATATAGCCCGTTGTGGAGCTTGAAATTGATGCAAACCAGACATACAAAGCCTATATCAAGGTCCTCAATACACTGACTCGAAACAGGACTTGGGAATCTAGTAATTACCTAAGTATTGGCAGCATAGCAGCAATCCTGGTGAGTGCATTCTTCGACAGGAGCTTTGCTACAGACGGGTCAATTTACATGAATTCCACAGGAAACAATCCCTCCATTCATCCCCAGTGGCAGGTCAGTCTGGATAAATTCATTTCCTAGCAATTCGTATTTCAATTTATACAGTTTGTCTGCAGTCAAGACGCTAATGAAGGGCCATTTGATTTCAGTTTCAGTTGCTATGAAAGCATGAAAGGCGGTGAGACGGTGGGATGTATAATGACGATGGGCTGTGTAGTGAGGCTGCCGTGTAGTGACAGAGGAAGTAAGTGGTGGCAATGACAGAGGCAGTGTAGCCACTTCAATTTTCATTCAAAGCAGTCATATCGAACGATGGCGATTACTCCAATCGATGGCGATTACTCCAATCATGGGACAAAGCATCCGACGGCTGGGGTGTAAAAACCCATTTATTATGGGGAGTCTACTCCCATTTGGTAACGCCTTATGGCATAATAAAAGCGCATTTATTATGGGGAGTCTACTCCCATTTGGTAACGCCTTACGGCATAATTAAAGGACCGTAATCACTGAAACAATATAATTTTTTTTTTCTTGAACCCTTGTTATTCCTATTTGCTTTATAAAGAATCCATTTTTAACATATAAAAATAGTTCCGAAATTTATTTATAAACTTATAGATATAAAATATAAAAAAATAGTTCCGAAATTTATTTATAAACTTATAAATATAAAATATAAAAATGAGAATACGCCTATGATACTTGAGGTAGAATAACGACAAACTACCTTGTTTTTACAATTTTCCTATTTGCTTTATAAAGAATCCATTTTTAACATATAAAAATAGTTCCGAAATTTATTTATAAACTTATAAATATAAAATATAAAAATGAGAATACGCCTATGATACTTTAGGTAGAATAACGACAAACTAGCCCTGTTTTTACAAATATAACCATGTGCAGAAACGATACCAATAAAAAGAAGTACCGTGGAACCCTTAACTATGAGAAGGGGTACAAAGATACCAAGGGTCACTGGTAAAAGGCGCGGTGGTAACCGTGCCATGACGCGGAGATACAGGTCTTAAAGACCGTCTCAATTGAATTCGTTCCAACAACGTGGGTTAAGATTCTCTTGCTAATGCAGTCTTCCCGGGTTATGCATACATTACATTAAATAAATAGTAATAGCTATGCCAGCAGTGGATTGGAAAATTACCTTTTTGAATGTCTCAATGTTGTTATAATGTGCTATTGTATGTAGGGAATAACTCTTAAGAAGCTATTAAGATAGGGCGAGATCATACCGAATGAAGAAAACAAAACCCCTTTGCAGATATCCACCACGTGGTATGACTCTCCTAATGATATAATTGAGAGAAAATATTGTTAAATGGTTTTTGACAATAAGACAATCTTACAAAATTTAACATTTTGATCCTCAAAAGGTAATTCCTATATCCTAAATCGTTAAAATAATAAGATTTCACAACATATTTAAAACAGCCACGAGGTGGCAATGTCTCTGATATTGCTACTTGTTGTTGCAAGAGCATTTAGAGCTAATTTTGCAATTGGAAATAGCTTGTGCCAAATCTTTGGAATTAAAAATTGTAAATGATTGGTTTTCCATATCCTCATCTGCTCTCTTATGGGTTTTCAATTATAATAAGAAGTTGTCTAACTAGGGGACTTTTTTACTTTCACGCCGATTTTCTGTCGGAATCTGGTGAATTTAATCTACAAAATCTGTAATTTCTGTTGTTTGTTGGGCAATTTTAAGCTCATAAATGAAATTAGGTGACAGGAAAACCTCGAACACCCACACTTTGTAAGATCTAGCAGTGTTTTCGAACGTTTTGAAAATTCCGTGAAGATTCATGGCAAAAAATTGGTAAAAACCAGCTGAAAACAAAGGTTAAAAAGCCCCCTCTTTAGACAACTCCTTATAATAATATGCATTGTGGATTGGATCTTATTGAATGTTTACATTGATGTTAACATTAGGTATAGAGAGGGGTTGGGACCGTTGTCAATGATCCAAAGTTTGAGTGACCTACACTCCTTTCTAAAGATTAATTTGATATCAATCTTGGCCTTTGAGATTGTCGTTTTTCCATTTTTTCTCTTATGAGTGACATTATTCTTTGGGTAAGCATCCTCCATATGGCATGCGTATTCACAAACTCTAACCATAAAAGTTGTCTTTTCGGAATCCAACTCCTAATTCAAAATTGACATAGATAACAACATAGGTGATTATTCCCTTTTGGACTTGGTTTGCATTGGACTTAAATGTGTGGAATCAACATAAAAATAGAAAGATACCATCAAAATTAATTATGAAATCTAATTAATTTGGCCACATACCAGTTTTGATGATAATTGTCATTTGGTTTGCCCAATTATTTACAAACTTTGTACAATGTCGTATAACTTCTTGGTCATACATAATATGAGTAACTAATATACATTCACACATTCATAGAACCATAATATAATTAAAAGGATATGTTATACTCGTATATTAATTGCCCAAGTACATATAACTTACATATACAATCTCAAGAGTTCTTGGTTTGTTGGCCTCTTGGTCAATCTAACTCTCTAGGTTGGCTCCACAAAAATGATAGTATTCATTAGCATTAATGAAACATTTAGTAATAATAATAATAATAATAATCTATTTTTAAGGTCACCGCCAAGCGAGACACCAAATTGGTGTATGAGACCCCCTTGTTTGTGGGACAAGGGACCCCCCTCTGCACAACGATTTAACTGCTAAAGTCTACAGAGGTGTACATACACTACCCCCCTCTGGATTTGAACCCATGACCTCCTAAGAGGAAACACATGCTCTTAACCATTAGGCCCACTCATGCTGTACTAATCAAGCTTGTTGTATAATTATTCCGCATAATAAATTGCTCCAAGTAGCTATTTGGATGGGGCTGTGGACTATTTCCCTCTCGAGGGTTTTAATCACGTCAAAACATCAATTTGTTGATCTGTGATCTGTTTGTGTGAGTGTGTGAGTGGTTCCTCTAGGTGTTCGGTATTTTGGGAGTACCTTGTGTACCCGAACATAAATATCATTTTTCCTTTAATTTTACTCAAATAATTATATTATTGTTTAGAAAATACAAATTTGAAAACAATTAAATATCTTTTTTCCTTTAATTTTACTCAAATAATTATATTAACAATAATTGTTTAGAGGAAAACAAATTTATATAAGTCTAGCCTTTAAAAAAATTAGAAATTCAATGTCTCATCAACTTCCCCACTGTCATTCTTGTTAGACAAGCTGTAACAAAAAGTGAATAAAATCCCAGTAATTACTCAAAACTGTTACAAGTAATCCTTAAACATAACTATTTCACCATTTAAACTGGGTTTTATCTCTGACAATATTGAAGGATAAACTAGTTGAAATAATCCTGCAATGTACAAGTCAAGTGAATAAAATCCCAGTAATTACTTAAAACTGTGACAAGTAGGTCTTAAAAATAAACATTTCACCATTTAAACTGAGTTTTATCTCTAACAATATCGAAGGATAAACTCATTGAAATAAGCAAACACATTGCAGACATTGACTTTTGTTTTGAAAAAAATAAAAGCCAGATCCCTTAATACAACAATATATACTTTTGGTCCATCACTAATTAATGACATCAAAAGGGAGTCATCTCTTCATAAACTTACAAAAGGATTTTAAAATTCAAACACCTAATGACATCAAAAGGGAGTCATCTCTTCATAAACTTACAAAAGGATTTTAAAATTCAAACACCTTCAATTGTAGTTGTAGCTGCTCCACTACTCCGTCATTCCACTAATTAATTGCATCAAAAGAGCCATATCTACATCACCTTACAAAAGGATTTTAATATTCAATTAGCTTCAATCTTCAATCGTTATCGTAGTTACTCCACCACTCCATCATTCCAGTGTAGTTTTGGACATTCATAGACATCAAGCTTTACCAACGACCTCAAATGTTCAATATTCCACAGTTATTTTAAACCCAGAATACTCTCTAATGTCGAGTTCTTGAATCTTTGTCAAGCACCCCGATTCCGGTATGGTCTTGAGGTTAAAACATCCACCGAAGAGAAAGTAGAAAGAATAAAATAAGCTTACAAATGTCGAAAGCATGAATCAATCTCCTCGTTGCATGAATTGATATTTTATATTGTCAATCGCTCCTTGGGGATAACTGAGGTCGATCATTAACTTATCTAGTTTAAAAGGAGAAAGAGGGTTAAAAAGAAAAATAGAGTTGCTTCCAAATAGTATCGGGTCCTTGTTTATAGCAATTCAAAGGAAAGTAATCTATGTCCATGTAATCTATGCATAAACAAGGACATGTTTACAGTGAGATAATTGTAATATAGAATGAGAGTATTAAAGGAAGGTATATCCATGTCAAAACCTAAGTTTTGACAAAGATAAAATTAATATGAAGATATTAAGTATAAGTAGGGTCGTGAGAAACTGGTTCATGCTAAGTAAGGCGGTGAGATAATTTACAAAAATAAAGGGCAAAGTATATACAGAGGAAAGAAGAAACAAATGCCTACCCTAATGCATGAGTTTTTTTGGTGTTGCTAATTGTTTGATATTCTTAATGGCAATGAGTAGGGTTGTCCTTTCTGCTATTCCACTAAATCCTACCTGCAATTAGAAGCCCTTATGCATGAGTTTATTTGATGTTGCTTGCTTTATATTCTTAATGGATATGAGTAGGGAAGTCCTCTATGCTGCTCCACTAAATCCTCTAGTTCCTCCCCCAACAATCCTTCAACAAAAAATGTAGGAGCTTATTCAGAGCGATAAATTAGAAAGAATGAATGGAAGCATAGCAAACAAAAAAGCTTAAAGTTGATAGAAAAGAAAATAAACACCACCACCTCAACCTGCTTATGATTATCCAGTTCCTCAAAACCCCTAAAAACTCAAATAAAAATCAATTAAAGAGAATAATTACTCACTAAACTAGGGGCGGAAATGGGCTCACTGCTGCGGTGAAAGAGAAATCCAACTTGGATGCCCTGATAAAGCTTGAATTGACTTCAACAGAGCTTCATACTGTGAATTTTTCAAAATCCTGGAAGCTCCTTGGCGGGCTTCCGCTAAATGCAAATATAAATCTACATGGAGAGTGACTTTGAGAAGGTGCTTCGTGAGGATTTTTATAGAAAATTGTACCTCTGAATCATATCCCAATACAACGAATTCATTTACTGGAAATTTATTATCATTTATTTATGAATATTACAACATAGTGATTTCTTCAAATACATAAATTTTTGATCTATTTTTCATTTTTTAAATTATGATAAATAAGCTTAAACGCAAATAAAATTAGTTGCATCATTGCTATTGTCAAGAAAAAAATATTAATATGATATTCTAAAAATTTTAAAATATTTTAATTGAATACACTTATTTTTGAAAATTATAGGAAAAGTATATGGAATGTTTTCAAAAATAATTAAAAGTCAATTTCTAAAATCATAAGAATAATTTTAAATATTTAATTTAATATACTTATTTTTGAAAACTATATAAAAAATATATGAAATGTTTTCAAAAATAATTGAAAGCCAATAAAATTTGACTTGGAAAGAAAAACCAGCACGAGAGCCAACAGGTACGAACAAATACAACACATGGAACATAGGAAGCATTCTAAGCGTATGATAGGTGTTACTCTAATACAGATAAATAGTTTAATGTTTGATACCAACCTACCAAAGAGTGGGTGCCATGGAAGGTGTCAGAATCATGTTTTGTGTTTTTTTGTTTTCAACAACGCTCGATAATCTTCCTTGGTCAGGGGTATTTTCTCAAGATTCAGGCCACTATTACCATTAAACAAAGACTGACAATCCCAAGCCATGCAGTTTGGAAATCTGCTAACTATCACATGCCCACTCCATTTCTGAAATTGCAAATGATCGTGATGGCGATGGCGATGCCGGCTTCTCCCTCTCCTTATTATCATAATTTTTTTATACTCCGTGGGGAAAAGCTGAACTGATTTCATATACGGCAAGTTTGCAGCTTTGTATATATCCAAAAAACCTTTGTATGATGACGCCGCTAGGGGCTAGGCACCAAAGTCCCATGCAAACCTCAACGGTCATCTATTAATGAAGATAAGATAAATAATATAATTTAAATAAAATTTAATACAAAAATGAGTTTTTAGGTTAACTTGTGTAAGTTTGCAAATATTTATGTGTATGGACCATTCAAGGACATAATAATAAAAAAAACATTGAAATTCAATACTGCTCAAAATTAATATAAGTGACAGATGTGTTGGATCTTTGCATTCCATCATATATACCTTTCCATAAAATTGTATGCTAGTCCACTTGTTATTTAGAAAACAACACATTTGGCACCTGTTATTTCTAACACAATACATTTGGCAGGGAATTTTGAAACGAGAACTTTGTGAGTGTACGTGGAGAAGTTAGGTCATAGACAACCAATTTTAAATTCAAAGAGATGGGGTTTCAAAATAAGAATGTAAAATAGCTTACTGATGAATGAATTAATTCCATGTGAATACCATGCAACATCCCAAGATACTAGGGTGACACAATATCATCGCCGAGCCTTGGGACACAATTATCAAAACCAACATCACCTGTGTGGAGCCAATAGAATGACAATTAATTACAATTTTGAAAAATTACACAAAATAAGTAATACTCCAGCTATAGTATAACTTTAGCAAAATTGGAAAATTAAAATTAACAAGATGGATTAATAGTCCTGAGCGATTTATATATATCCCATGTCGGGGACATAATAAGATAATAAAACTATTATTTAATCATCCAAAAATCATTGTTGGGCACTTCAATAACATATATAGCTATAAAAGAAAAGGTTTAAATATGTGAATAAGCCTATGATGCTTGAGGTAGAATAAGTAAAAACTAGCACTATTTTTACAAATGGTTTGACAATAGGACAATCTTACAAAATTTAATATTTTGATCCTCATAAGGTAATTCCTATATCCTAAATAGTTAAAATAATAAGATTTCACAACATATTTAAAATAAGAGAATACAACTATTATTTAATCATCCAAAAATCATTATTGGGTGCACTTCAATAACATATAGCTATAAAAGAACAGGTTTCAAAACTCTTTCTAAACAAAGGTGGGAAAACTTATTAAATTAATGCTTCCAACTCATTAGGAAACTTCGATGTCTCTTCTATCCGTATATTTTTAAACTATTCTACAACTTTGTTCAATAAATCACTTCTAAGGAAAGCCAAGGACAGTAGAAGAATGACATACGAATTGTTATCTATGTTTCTTACTATAATAGTGTAGTCACAAGGTTTTGTACTAGCTTTGTGAATTTCCTTACAAAATCATAACACCAATAATTTCCTTCCTAGACATACCATATTATTTTTCATGGTCAATGACACTCAAGGAAATGTAACTTAACGCTCCAGAAACTAGGAACAATTAACCCCTGTAATTTTCCCTCTTTGCAACTTTAATTTTTAGGAGATGGCTCATATTTAGAGTTTTGGATAGTCTTTTTTAGATAGAATATGTGTTCACTTTTTTCTCTCTTTGCCTGATTTTCTTCTATTTTCTTTTGAAAAAGTAGTTAGGTTTTAATTTGAATTCTCTTCATTTCTTTTTATCTTTAATATATTAGCATCTATTTTTCCTCACATTGCACTATTTCCTTTTAAACTCTTTTATGTATTATTAGGAATTCATTGCCCTTCTAGTATGCTTCGACCCTATTAATAAATCGATGTTCCCCCACAAGTTAGAAACATTAAGTAGATAAGATAATATAGATGACCACATCACTAATTATACTTGATGCCCCAGAGTTTCAAACTCAACATCAAATAGAATATATTTTAGTCTAGTTATTGTAATACCCCAGTTTTGACCCCATGGTATTAAGATTGTGCATGATTGTATATGATTGTTAGCTCAAGGCCAAGGCCTTGTCATTGATCTGGTGTTTTGTATAGGTTATCAACGTTGATTCCTATGGTTATAGTGCTAATTCAAGCACAACATATTTTGAATATCATGTAAATATACAATTAATAAAATACCACAACTAGCTATGGAACTACAATGTGAAAGATATGGGGGCATGATTCCACAAGGGATAGGGTGGGGGTTTAGTCAAACCCCCTGAGCCAATAGGGTGTGACTAGATGTTAATGGGGAAACCCATGAACCCTCAACTACCTTTTTTTCCTCTGTCCACACTCATCAATTTCTTCCAGAAATTGGTTGAGGCAGTTGATGCCTTGGGTAGAGAAAGGCATGGCATTTTGATTGCTTCTATGAGCAATACTGCAAGTATACAGTTTGGGGAAGCCACATTCTTGCTTCTGAGGCAAGGAAGCATGTGATACATTCCATTCCGCCCTTTCCCTCACTCGTGAAATAGTTTTGTTGTTGTTCCTCATGGGGAGGGGGGTTAATTCGACCATTTGTTCATTCATGGTTATGCAATGTTCATCAGTAGAGTCACAAATCATTTTTGGGTTGAGGAAAGCGTTGCTAAATGTTTATGAAAGTGTATTTCCTTTGATGAGAAATTATTCAATGTGTTGTAGTGTTATCATGAACCACAAATTGGTAGGACACCCTGTACTTTCCTTGTGTTATAGAGTAGATCTTGTGTGGTTGTGTTTTCCTGGTGGATTGATGTGATGGGAATATCTGCTTTGGTCTAAAAGACTTAGGAGTGGAAGAGGCCCAAAATTAGCTCATAATCCTAGTGAAAAGAGGAACCTCATATATAGATCAAGAGTGGTTGGAAAATACTTTAATGCACACCCTGGGAAGCACTGGAAGGGAAGGTATGGCTTGGGGGAGTTGTGTAGCAGTGAAGGGAATAATTCCTTGTGTTGGGTCTGTAAGTATTGTGAAGTGACAAGATGGAGAGATATAGTGTAGGTGTCCATAGTTCTGTGGTTGAGCTCACTAGCTAGAAATTATACCTTTCCATTGCCCTAGTAGCTTGAGAAACCCAATTGGTGGTTAGTTTGGACGAGATGTGTTGTGCATTTGACCTATGAGTTAGTCATTACCTTGAATCATGTGTGGTTGTCTCTTATTGTCCATGTTGGCCTTATGTCTAATCCTTTGATGGATAGTCTGAGAAACCCAACTATAGGTTGGTTTGACTGTGTTTTGATGTGTCCTAGAAAAGTGTGAGCTTGTTGTTCCCTGCTTCCTTGTGGAAATCATGCCCAGCTCAGGGGCGACAATGTGTTGAGAGATTATAAAGACACTTGCCTAACGTTGGGTGGAACGTTGGAGTGACATAGCTAGTTGTGGGACAACTTCAAATCCAAGATAAGTATTGTCTCTGTTATTCTTTTTTATGCATTGTAGCTGCTTATGAATGAATGACTATACTGGTTATGTAGAATGGTTATGAACATGCTGAATTTCTATGTTCATGTTGAATACTAGTGAATGATTAGGTAGAATATTACTTGTGTATGTTTCCCTGCATTTTACTTTTGTGTATGCCTTGTGTTTTTGCAAAGAAATTTTCTTAATTCCTTGGAGGATAGAATCCTATTAGCAGGATCAGAATGCATGTGATTTAGTGTTTTTGCCCCTTTGAATCCATCTGGGAAAGGCAGAAGGCAAAAACTAGAAAGAGAACTTGAACATGGCAGAAATGTTATGTTTCCGCACCTAGGGATCCTCCTATGAGAGGCAGAGGGTGGAAGCAAAAAAGTGCATAAAATTTCTAAGGAAAAATTTAACCTTCCGATTTCCGAAGTTCGAGGCCAGAAAGAGGAAGTTAGAGGTGCAGAAAATACTAGGGTTGAAAGCTAAGTTTCTGATTCTCGAGTTCTACACCATAGGGAAGAAAGGCGGAATGGAGAAGGCAAAAACGATGATAGATTTTTTGTCATTTGATAGTTTTCTGAATTCCAACTTCTGAAGGTGGAAGGCAGAAGGGTGGAAGGAAGAAAGAAGAATATGGATAATTAATTTCATCGAAAGGATATGTTTTTGACTTCAGAGTTCCGAAGGCTAAAATATGAACAGAGAAGTAATGGTTGAACATTTCCGCCGAATGTTAAAGTCCTGATTTTTGAGTCCTGAGGTCGGAAGGAATAAAAAGGAAGGGGGGAAGGAAGAATATTGGCTGAACATTCCATCAACTGTTAAAGTTATGATTCTCAAGTTCCAAGGTCGAAAAGGAGGAAGGAAGAATTAAGGAAGGTAGAATTTGGACCAATCACTCTGTCGAAACCTTCACGTTCTGATTCCTGAGTTTCGAAGTTGAAATGGCTGAAGCTGAAGTGTAGAAAGGGAAAGGTTAGTGTGGAAATGACATATTCAGGGTGGAAAAGGTGTTTCCGATCACATAAGGGATCTGTGAAGGGAATAACGGATGTTACAATGGTTTATAATCTTGGAAATGAATGAATAAATGATTATCATGATCCATGATTGTGTTAAGAGAGATAAATAATAAGTTTGAAGTTATTTCACATATTAGTCAGGCGTATGGGCACCGAGATCCATGGACATCGAGGTATGATAAAGTGTTGAAGAGTTTGTTAACGTCCATGCCCTGCGTCTCCAAAGGAGAACAAATGTTCTTGAAGGGATGTTACAGATTGGTATCAGAGCTTTTGGTTGCAACTTTGGGCCTAGATGGGCCAAGTGACAGTAAGTAAAAGGCTTTTAATCCTTAAATTGCTATGCAACTAACAAATAATTTTGTTAACACGTTTTTGTAGATTCATAGTGCACATTGTAAAAGTGGGTTTTTTTCTTAGCCATGAGAACCTATGACATGAATGATGCACAAGATCCCTATGCACATGAGGAATATGCCATGGGGGAAAACGTCAAAGTTGGAAATGTTGATACAGAGTCTAATGGGAGGATATTTGAAGATACTCCCCCATATTTTGCAGACACCATGAGAATCCTAAGGGTGGAGATGCAAAACTATAGATAATATAATGAAAAGTTGGTTAAAGCTTAGGAAGAGCAGAATAAGCTGAACACAACCATAATGAAGAGTTTGACAGATATTCCAAGAAGGATGAACTCCGGGCATAGGAAAACAAATCTTGAAGGAAGTAGTAGCAGTGCTGGAAGAAGAAAAAGGTCCTCTAATGGATCATCTAACTTTGAAGGATCCACTAGGGGTTCAAGTTCTTCTTTTCATAGGAATAAGAGGAAGACGTGCTACCTGAAATTTTCATGTGATGAATTCAAGAAGGCTAAGCCGCATACATTTGATAGTGAGTGTTATGGAGAAAACTTCCTATGGCTTGGGGTGTACCACAATAGACAGAGAAACTGCATCAATCAACCCCTTCCCAATATGCAAGAGAAATAAAACATCTAACACTAAAGGATCTTGAATCATACCTTATTCTAGATGGTTGAAGTAGATCCCCGTTGAGCTTTTTCCAATCCCGCTTGCTTTAGCAATTTACTCTCAACAACAGTAAACAAGGAAAGCATGCTATAGAATATTGTGTTAGGCCTACTCTAGCATATATAATCAATAATGCATAAGCAATTAAACACATCCACGGATTCAATATTCATTTAAATGCACATCATTGGATAGAAAAAGATATTTGTATTAATAAAATCAGAGATTACATAAGTGACAACCTCTGTTGGCATGTCTGTGAACCAGAGAAACTGAGTCCTCCACCTGGGCCTCCACCACCTCAATCCTCCATCTCTCGATAGCAATCTTACAAGAAAAGGCAAGCTTGGGAAGAACACAAAGTGCTCCAAAGGAAAAAAGGGATGCAGACTCAAGTATAAACAAGCTATGGCAACAATGGACTATAGTTTTCTTGCTCTTCAATTCCTCCTCTTCAATGTATCCAAGGGGTTCCTTATCTAGTGTTTCATTGGGGTAATGGAAGGTCAAATATGAGCGATCTCGATGCATATGGAAGGCCAAGAGATAAGTGACTTGGATCCACATCAAGGAAAACTCCAAAAATATTTGGACTTATGCACACATCCCGATGTACATGGGTTTAATGGTAATATCTACGTATATACCCGAGAAAGGGATTAAAAGTCGCGTACAACAAATAATAGGTGTTTTTAGGGATGATCTTGGAAACATCAAAGGTACAATAATGGTCCATGGGGTCCAAAGAGTCTGCAGAGGAACATGGAAGGCCATACAAGTGTGATCAACCATGTGTGGTAAAATCAACTGTAAAATATGCCCCCTAATGTGTGAGGTCAGAGGGGTAACATGATGGCCGAAATACATTTTAAATCCATCCCAGAAGTGGAGTGATGAAGAACCAGGTGGAAGAACCAACCACCCATCAGTATAGTACAATAATCAATCTCTGCATATGACTGCAAATACATATATCAGTCCCGGATACATAGGAGTACAATGGACATGAATAGGCATGATATACAAAATGTGACATGTGTGGTCATCGCCACGTATAATATATAATAGATCAGAATCTCCATTATGAAGATATATAAAGGATCAATATATCCATGAAAGATAAATATATACAATGGATCAAGATCTCCATAATGGCTAAAGATATATGACATACACTGGAATCAAGTCACGAGAGCTGAAATATCATGAACACTGGCACAGTCAAGGCTGTCGCATATGTGGAATGCCACCAATCTAGAAAGTCTTCTACACAAACCGATATGAGTACATGTCCTATTACGTGAATAGAGGTGTCGAGGTTGAACATAGTAGTCCATCGTTTGATTACCGGTCATTGATGTATACCATTAACAAACGCGATATCACCCATCGATAATGAAAAAGGGAATCAAGGTACTAGAGTGCAATCTAACAAGTGCAAATAAATGTGTTGAGGTCGAACACTTGGAAGAATCCATGGATCAGGGGACATTGATGTATTCCCAAAACTGTCGATGGCGAGAGAACCTACCACTAATGACTATAAGTCTCAAGGCACTCAAATGACTCTAGACTCCTATCCCAGAATAAATGATCTGAATTCGATGGTATGGAATCCACTGGAAGGAGGGAATTAAGGCATCCCCCATCAACCAACACAAGGTACTCAACAATGTTGTATAATGTGGAAGGACTCAAAAAATATGTGCACGAACCAGTAATAGTACCGGGAATGGTCGACATGCAAAGTCAAGACAACTGAGGAATGGCCGACTCAGGTTTCAACTTCCTTCGAACAAGAACATAAAGGTGAATGGTGACTGAATGTAGGAAACATAGACTCGATATACAAAACTGGGACATCTCTGCGACACAGGAGACATCAACAAAGGCTCCATAGGGAATGGAAGCTTAACCACTAGGTGGAGATAAACTCAGGAAAAATGAGTACAGTTCCAAAATTCAAACTACTAACCCAACCAACGAATGTGATATACGGTGCTCTATTTGAAGGTGACACGACTCGACTACTGCCAAAGATAACATCTTTTCTTGTTCGGCTTTTTGGTTTTTTAATTTTTTTTAGATATTTTGAAAAGCTTGAAAAAGAATAAAAGTGCTTTATAGTTACAAATCTAGGAGGAGATGAGTGTCAAGGGGAAAACAAATTAGTTCAAAGTAGCGGAACATACCTATGATGAATGCAAGGAAACATGTGCAGGATAATGACACTCGAGGGAAAGTCCCCTCCTGGTAAAAAATGGGGAATCAAGATGCAAAGTATATATAAAAAAGATCTTCTTGGCTATAAATGAGACAAGATCGGGCTATATGGCTGATAATCAAAGTCGGGGAATCCGGCGTAAGGCTCAATAAGGCAAGAAAAACTCATGATAATGCAATTACAACTTGACATATACAAGGGAGTCCTGGGGAAATGACCAACATAAAGTTCAAGAGGAGTATGAAGCTCTTGCTCAAAGTCATGGTGGTACTATACAAAGGACTCCCACACCCTAAAGGAGAAATGTCAGCATGGAAACCAAATGCAACACATGATCTAACTAGGGTACCCATATTTGGTAAAGCTCTACCACTCACAACATGTCACTTATAAAAGTAACAAGAAGGTTCCGTGACAAGATGGAATGGATTTGTACCTAAGGTTAAGATGAAATGGTCATAAGGTTATGAAAAGTGAAAATGGTTGTGAAACCTAACCTATATGCTAGTTTAGACATAATACCTGCAATAGGAATGAACGGGTCAAAGCCACATTCAAAACCGCACTCAAAATGGATTCCTACAACATCAAATTAGTTCAAACGGTCCAAAACGATCAGAAACGGTAAAAAACTATAGAAAGTGGGTAAAAATTTCAATTTTTTTTTATAAATAGTGAAAAATTTAAAATTTTCCATACCATTTGCATTTTTTACCCAACATAGTGCATTTGAGCTCAGAACTTCATAAGCAAATTCCGGGAGGATTTTCCAGTGGAATTCCTCCCCGTTTGATCTAGGTAGATTGTCATGCTCTTCTCTTTCATTTTGATGCAATTTTTTTCAAATTTCATGGGATATTTAATTTTTTGAGCCATCCAAACCTATGCATTTCAGACCATGCGGAAATCGATCCTTTTTCCACATATAGGGCTTGCTATACGCAGAAAATGCACCAAAAGGCACGTACATACACAACTGTTTTTGAAAACAGTCATGTACAGGGCTGCGGACAAGGTTTTAAAGGGTAAATATTGATAAAAAAACTTGGTTTTTGTGTAGGATGGTGCTAGAGTGGAGAAAAAGAGAGCATGGTGATGTTGAGGAAGCTATGCAAGGTGATCTCATTGCTCAACAAGCATTATGGATATGTGGATTGTACAAGTTTTGGTGTCTTGGCAGCCTGAGGGCCAAACCAAGACTACTCCAGCTAGTGGTAGACTATTGGGATCCAAAGTCTGAAACATTTCAGATAGATGGGATGTCGCTCAGCATTGAGGTTGAGGACATATATTTCATCATTGGTTTGTCCCAACGAGGGGAGATGGTGAACCTCCGATCTTGTGGGCTAGGAGGTGGGCTAACCATAGATGAGTACATAGCTGCGTACTACTTTCTGGAGATGAAAAAGGTTGGGAGTCAAATCTTGACAAACTCTATTCAGATTCTGGGGTTGAAGGCCATACTTTTGGCACTAGGAAGGATTACAGGGTTGGCTTCACTCCACGAGGCCTCACAGCCAATGATGTTCTATGTGGTAGAGTGCATCCGACCTACAGTGTATGACTAGAGTACTACACTGGTGAGCAACATGAAACAACAACTCAGTGACTGGAAGATGGGTAGAGTGAGAAACTTTGGGTTTGACAGTATATTGAGCACATTTTTCTTTGAGTGGGTGCCAGGACTAAGCCCTAGGGTATAAATTGCTCCACATGGAGTCCGAGATCTAGCTCAATGACGCTAGGAAAATGTCATGCCCAGATTGGGCAGAGGTAGGGTGGATAACCCCTACCCAACAGATTTCTTTCCATGGTGGCAAAGACAGATCGTCACCATAGACAACTACCCCTATGTAGGGATAGACTTCCGTGGAGACCCACATATTCCCCTACCACCAGAAGCAGCTTATGGTGACATAGGTAAAGAATCCCAAACTCAATTTTTAAGTTTTGAATTATTTAATTTTTTTGCGTTTTTTGATATATGAACTCAAAAGACATGTTTTTGGTGTGACAACACATAGTGAAAACCTGTCATGTATATGCAGATGTAGGACCACGATGGCTAGATGGCTCTCCTCATCATTGACGGAGGGGAAGAGGTGATGACATTATGGGTGCGAATGCGTAGCGGACGTTCCAAAGCATCCACACAAAAGTTGTTCATTTGACACACAGGGTATCCATAGCACAAGTCAAGGACTTGCTGTTAGATTTTAAACATTAAACTAGCATTTCATTAGGATCTTTAACTGAGAGAACAAAAATCACAGCAATCAAACACAAGAGACAATGAACACAGTGTTTTTCCTTGGGGAAACCATAAATGGAGAAAACCTCGCAACTTCCTCAGAGATAGAATCAACACCAAAGTGAAACCCAAAAATAGTAAGATGATCTCCCGATAGTAGTAACCTCTTTCTTCCTTGCCCCAATGTCTTTCTCTTTCTCAGCTATGCACTACAACTGAGTGTGAGTGAGTATGTGTTAAATAGACAGTCTAGCTCTCTATTTATACTAATTCTTGACTTGACTAAACCCAACTAGGGACAAATTCACTAGGTGAGTCTAATAACCCCAGTGCCTTGGAACAGCGAGGACTTTAACCCTTAGACAATAGAAGGGTTAACCACCTTGACTTGACATGACTTGTTTACATTATAGAAACTTCCTGATAGGAACATCAGGGTATGACATGACTCAAGTACATTACAAATACATCTTGGAATAAACATCGGGTTACAATACATAAGAAATACAAGTGAATACATTTCAAAGTTACAATTACATCAACACTCCCTATTAACTAGGAAGGTATTCTCTCGACACAATTTAACAACACAAGTATTCTTCTTTGTATCATCTGGATCATCATCGTGTCTTTGTCATCTTCACCTTCAATTCATCTCTATCTTCAAGTCATATTCATCTTCAAGTCATCTTCATCTTCAAGTCATCTTCATCTAGATCTGGATTATCACTCGATCTGGATCATCGTCACTGGATCTGGATCATCCCTCGATCTGGATCATCTTTGGAGAATCATCTCTGGATCTGGATCATCCCTTGATCTGGATCATCTCTGCTGGATCATCAACACCGAATCTTCATAGGTGCTATCTCATGATTCTTCTCGTCACAGGAAGTTCTACAGAGCCAGCCCTTTTTTATGCTAGTTGTAGGCTTGCCCTTCGTGTAGGTCTTTTCCAGCACTTATATCTGACCCTAATTCAGAATGGCCTGCCCAACACTTATATCTGATCATGTAGGAACCAATCCTATAATCATATTAGAAAGGAAATTCCCAACACTCACATCTGACCATGTGGGAACACCTCCCACAACCCTGTCAGAAAAGCCCAACACTCACATCCATTCAGCCAATGATTGAAAAGGCCTAGCACTTACACTTGGCCATGTGAGGAACCAATCCTCCATGTGAAAAGGCTTTACACTTACATCTGACAACCAATGTCAGAAAGGATTATCACTTATATTCAACCATGCAGGGAACCAATCCTTCATGTCGAAAGGGATTTGCACTTACATCCGTTCAACCAATGATCGAAAAGGCGTGTACTCACATTTGATCCTGTAGGAACCAATCCTACAGTCTTATTAGAATGGCCCCCACTCCCAGACTGAGCTACCTGGTAACTAACCAGGCGTCTCCATTCCCAGAATGGAATTCAGCGCTTACTTCTGACCATATAAGAACCAATCCTACAGTCACATCAGAATGGCTCAGCACTCACATCTGACATGGAAGGAACCAATCCTCTCACCATGATAGAATGGCTCAGCCCTTACATCTGACCATCGAAGGAACCAATCCTCTCACCATGTCAAAATGGCTATGGGTCTCATCATTTTGCCTTGGAGGAAACCTCGATTTGGAGAACACCAAGCTTCTCCCTGAAGTACTCAAACTTCACCCTAGCCAATGGCTTCATCAACACATCAGCTATCTATTCCTCTGTGGTAACATACTGAAGCTTCATTGATCCCCTCTGTACCATATCCCTGATATACTGATGCTTGATCTCGATATGCTTCAACTTGTCATGGAACACTGGATTCTACGACAACTTCATGCAACTCTGGTTGTCACAATGTATACAAGCATCATCCATCTGGATATCAAATAAACCAGACAGTAGATTCCATAGCCATACTGCCTCACAACTAGCTAAACAAGCTGCGACATACTCTGCTTCAGTTGTACTTAGTGCCACATAGGATTGCTTCTTGCTAAACCAAGAGATCACACCTGATCCCATACTGAAGCAACAACCTGAAGTGCTCTTTCTATAGATGGCACTTCCTACCCAATCTGAATCAACATAACCCTCCAGGTTAATCTTTTGATTCGCCTCATACTTGAGCCCATAATCAATTGTGCCCCTCAGGTACCTCAGAATATGCTTTGTAGAAATAAAGTGAACATGTCTCAGATCTGTCAAGAACTGGATCAAGGTGTTCACAGCAAAGCATATGTCTGGTCTCATGTTCGTCAGATACATCAAGGACCCAATCATCTGATGATACATCATAGAATCAAACGTCTCTGATGAAGCATTACTCAATAGCTTTAGGTTCGATGCCATAAGTGTGGTCATGGCCTTGCAGTCCATCATCCCAAACCTCTTTAGGATCTCTACTGCATACTTCCCTTGTCCAAGGAAGATTCCATCTGCATTCTGCCACACCTCCATACCTAGAAAATAATGCATCATACCCAAGTTCTTCATTTCGAACTCGGCAACAAGCTTTCTCTTCGTATTAGCAATCAACCCATCCATACCTGTTAGAAACAGATCATCTACATACAGTAGGAGCATCACTAGGTTGCCATCTTCAACCTTGTAGTAAAGGTTGGAATCTACTTTACTCTTGGTAAAGCCCAAACTAGATAGAAAGCTGTCAATTCTGCCGTACCATATTCTAGGTTCCTGTTTCAAACTATACAGTGCTTTCTTCAATCTGCACACATGAGACTCCCTGTCATGTGTCTCAAAACTGAGTGGCTGTTCTACATACACTTCCTCTTCCACTACACCATTCAAGAAATTAGTCTTGACATCCATTTGGTGTATCTTCCATTTCATTACTGCAGCTAAAGCAAGTACCAATTTGATGGAAGTGTATCTGGCTACAGGTGCAAAGGTTTCTTCATAATCTATTCCTTCTTTCTGGGAGAAACCATGAGCCACAAATCTTGCCTTATATTTCTCTATGCTACCATATGCAGCATGCTTGATCTTGTAGATCCCTTTGGAAGTTACAACCGACTTCCCTTCTGGTCTTGGGACAACATCCCAAACATCATTCTTCATGATTGATTGATACTCTTCGATCATAGCATCCTTCCATTCTTTCCGTTTTGCCACTTCTTCATAACTGGAAGGTTATTCATTGATAAAGTCACATAGTAAGGATACATATCTAGAGCAAGATCTGGTTCTCTTTCTTTCTCTATGATTCTCTTCTGGAGCCCCATATCTTTCCGCACCTTGGATAACTTCACATACCCAAGCAGGTTTCCTCTTGTGAGGATTCTTCTCCTGAGGTGGATCTACAGGTCTTTGTGGTTCTTCAAATTCTTGATCTTCTTC
Source organism: Pseudotsuga menziesii (assembly GCA_001517045.1). Lineage (NCBI taxonomy): Eukaryota > Viridiplantae > Streptophyta > Pinopsida > Pinales > Pinaceae > Pseudotsuga > Pseudotsuga menziesii. Next base: position 245,983 of record LPNX010510998.1, on the reverse strand, counting down.
TTGAGTTTCTTCATTCATGGTTGTATCATGAATTTTGGGTGCTTCTGCTTCTTCAGTAGGTCTCTTTCTGGATTTGTTGTAAGCTGTGTCTTCATCAAATGTTACATCCATGCTGATATTGATCTTCAAGTATCATGGGAAGTATATTCTGTAAGCCTTCGAGCTTTCAGAGTATCCCACAAATATACCCTTCTTTCCTGAAGGATCTAGTTTTGTTCTCTTCTCTTTTGGAATGTGTATGTACACTAGACAATGGAATATTTTGAGATGGCTGATATCTGGTTTCTTGCCGGAGAAGACTTCTTCAAGAGTCTTGTTCTCGAGTACTCTATCTGGAGTACGGTTCTGTACATACACCACTGTTCTAGCAGCTTCTGCCCATAGATGCATAGGAAGATCTTGATCATGAAGCATTTCTCTTGCAGCTTCCATGATAGTTCTATTCTTCCTTTCTGCAACCCCATTCTATTGTGGATTGTAAGGAGTGGACAACTCCCTCTTAATCCCTAATTCTTTGCATAATTCTTTGAATTCATTTGATGTGAATTCTCCACCATTATCTGATTGAAAGGTCTTGATCTTCTTTTCTGTGTGGTTCTCGATTAAGGCTTTGAATTCCTTGAACTTGCTGTAAACTTTATCTTTGTTCTTCATGAAGTAAATCCATGTCTTCCTAGAAAATTCATCAATGAAAGAAACCTAGTATACATACCCGCTTAGTGAACTTGATGACATTGGTCCACATACAATGGAGTGGATGATTTCCAAGATTCCTTTTGCCTTGCTCTCGCTACTTGGAAATGTCTTCTTTGTATTCTTTCCTTTCGCACATCTTTTGCATACCCCTTCATGTTTTGCTTGAATTTCTAGAAGACCTTCAATAGCTTTGCTTGCAAGTGGTAGTGCTCTGTAATGCACATGTGCAAGCCTTCTGTGCCAAAGTTCATTTGGCTCTATTGTTTCATGGAAAATAGCTTGTTCTGGATGGCCCTTCAGCTTGTATAAACCTCCTTCTTGTTCTCCAATCACTATTGCATCATCAATAGTCTTTCCTCTTAGCCACATGAGGACTTGGCCATCTACAAATGCAACCCTCATGCCTTTTGCATCCAATGCTGATATGGATAGAGTATTCTTCTTCAGTCTTGGTACAAACAAGACATCCTTCATTTTTATAGACTTTTCGAAGTCTAGCTTGTAGGAGGATTCACCACTACCTTTTATGGGATATTGGTAGTCATCCCCAAGCTTCACCTTATGGGGTGAATTATGTTTGGATAGTTTCTCAAAGGATTCCTTGAAACCTGTCATGTGTTTGGAAGCCCCACTGTCAATAAGCCAATATTTGCTTCCATGAGTGACAGTTCCCATGAAAGTAAAGATCAGAACATATTCATCTTCACTTGAAGAGTATTCACTTTCTTGTTTTACCCTCTTCCTTAGAGGATCATCATCCTCAGCAGTGTGAGCATGATGTCTTCTTTTGGATTTCTTCTTCTTCTTGGATACATTCTTATTCATGGGACAATTTCTAGAAAAGTGTCCTAATTCATCGCATGTATAACATCTGAGTCTGGATGAATCCATTCTTACAGGATTTTTTTTCTGATGAGAATTCTTACCTTGGTGATGATGATTTTCCCTTCTTCCTTTCTTGAAGTGTACTGTGATAGCTGGATCTTCACTTCCCATCTTTTCTTCTCGAGATGCTATCTGAGCTTCTTCTTGAGAACATTCTTCCCACAGTCTACTGAACTTGACTAACTTCTTCCTAGCACAGATTCCTTCAATGAATGAATCCCATGACCTAGGGAGGCCATTCAATGTCGTCGTCACAATTTCTGCATTCTCCATTTCTTCATCTACTGCTTTCAACTGTTCTTTGATCTGGGAGACCCTTGTGAAGTATGACTAGATGGTATCCTCATTTTGGATCTTGATATTCTTCAACTGGTTCCTTAGAGTCATCTTCCGATTGATGTTCTTCCCTTCAAATAGTTTGGTTAGGGCATCAAACATGGCTTTAGGTGTCTTGAGGAAGGACACCTGTGGAATCAGGTGATCCTTGATAGAATCTGCAATGATCCTCTTTGCCATAACCAACTTCTTCTTATGTAAGGCCTTGGCCTCATCTCCCTCTGGAAATGGAACCTCCTCATGGATGTAGGAGTCCAACTCATTTTCTTCCAGGACCAGGGAGATCCTATACTTCCAGGCTCAGAAGTTATCAGCTCCCTCAAGCTTTTCATCAAGCTTAGTATGATGAGACATCTTAACTGAGAACCTCAAATGGAAATACAAAAGATTTAGATCTTACCAGGTCAAGATGTTGGATTTGGATTTGGAGCTGAAATCTTGCAGTGCTGGTTCAGGAGCAGATTAGGGTATTGATTTTCTAGAGTTTTGTCCAACCAAATGATTTGAATTTGATCCCTAAATTTGACTTTGGGGAGGAGATCAATTCAGGTTTGGGCTCATTGAAAAATTCCTTTTCTTTGAAAATCCCTAATTTTCGGTAGTAGTGTCGGGTCCAAAACTGAAAAACCTCAAAATTGGATTCTGCTTCGACAGAAGGATGCACCCTAGGGAGGAGAGTTATTCCACCCTACTTTTGCTGAAAATCTATGGAGAGAGATCCACAAAATAGGAATCCCTAGTTCCCACAACTGTACAGTGTCTTCTTCTCAGGTTAGCTCTGATACCATGTTAGATTTTAAACATTAAGCTAGCATTTCACTAGGATATTTAACTGAGAGAACAACAAGAACACCAATCAAACAAACAGACAATGAACACAGTGTTTTTCCTCAAGGAAACCATAAATGGAGAAAACCCCGCAACTTCCTTAGAGATAGAATCAACAACAAAATGAAACCCAAAAATAGTAAGATGATCTCCCAATAGCAGTAACCTCTTTCTTCCTTGCCCCAACGTCTTTCTCTTCCTCATCTATGCGCTACAACTGAGTGTGAGTGAGTGTGTGTTATATAGAGAGGCTAGCTCTCTATTTATACTAATTCCCAACTTGACTAAACCCAACTAGGGCCAACTTCACTAGGTGAGTCTAATGACCCTAGTGCCTTGGAACTGCGGGGACTTTAACCCTTAGACAATAGGAGGGTTAACCACCTTGACTTTACATGACTTGTTTACATTATAGAAACTTCCCGATAAGAACATCGAGGTATGACATGAATCAAGTACATTACAAATAGATCCTCAAATAAACATCGGGTTACAATACATAAGAAATACAAGTGAATACATTCCAAAGTTACAATTACATAAACACTTGCCTGAGTCCATGCAGTGCCAGGTGGTTGGTGTACCATGAGCATGGGTTCGACTATTTCACTGGCTAGCTAGAGCTGTAGTGTGCTATCATGATCAGAACCCTCCTCCACCTCAAGTTTAGAGACCTGAGTGTATTCATTTTTGTATGACCGTGTAGTATATTTTGGTGGCTTGGAAGCCTCAATTTTGTATATGACACTTATATATTATAACATCACTTTTTTGAAGTTAATGAATTTTTTTTTATGATGATTGATTTTTATTATATTTACATGTGTGTAAAATGTGTGTTTGTGATATGCTTATGGTCTATGAAACAAATTCCAATCTAACCAATAGTTAGCACATGAGTCAACAACTTGATTAAAAATTCTTGAAACATGAATGTATGTTATACTCTCAAATTGTCGTTCTAGCAGTCTAACATGTAAGAATCTTTGTAATAATGTCAGATCCCTAATACGATACAATCCATTAAGCTATGAAACCACTAACTACGAATCAAGACATACCTCAAAAGAATGAACACCATGTGAAATGGCATCACACAATAACTCAATGACGACACTATATTTAGGAACATTGTTTGAAGAAGGCCGTAAACATATGCCTCCTGAAGACAATACTTGACCCGTAGGAGTATAGATCACCCAAGCAACCGAAGTTGAGTTTTGAGTGTGGCGGCTAGCACCATCAGCTAATCCTATGCAAACAGAAGACTCCATTGACAACTTTCATAAGAAACAAAAGCTAATCAACAAACCCAATCACCATAAGAAAACCTGACTGTGCAATGCAAAACTGTATAGTAATATACGAAAATCATCCTTGGCTGAAGATCATGCATAGTATTTTTTGAGATAGAGACCATTTCTAGGCTCTACCAAGGCTGTCCCTTCACAATCAACCATCTCATAGAGACCTTTCTCTAAGACTCATTTAACCATGTAAGGACCATGCCACATGGGATTAAATTTCCCTGCCCCCAAGGGTTCCTTAGCTTGATCCCACAAAAAGATCAAGTCACCTTCACTAAAATTCCACGGACTGACAAACTTATCATATTGGACCTTGACATGACGCTTGTTAACCTCTAGAGCCACTAAGGCATCTTAGCGCTGCTCATCAAGTTGCTCTAGGTGGACCAAACGCTCTTCCAATGCGGAAGTGTCAAGTAAAAGCTCCACAACTAGCTTCAGAGAAGGGATTTTGCATTCAACTGATAAAATTGAATCCACCCCATGCACAAGATGATAGGGAGAAAAACTGGTGGTAGTCTTAACCGCAGTTCTATAGGCCCACAAAGCAGGATACAACATGATATGCCAATTATTATTGCTTTGTGTGATGGTTCGTTGGAGAATAGACTTAAGTGACTTGTTCACTACTTCAACCTGTCCATTGTCCCGAGGTTAATAATAAGAGGAGTGCTCTTGCTTATATCCTAACTTGGAAGCCAACTCTTCCATCATTTTATTATGAAAGTTCCTGCCATGGTCAGTGACAAGCTCTTTCAGAATGCCGAACTTGGTGATAATCTGGTTGAAAACTAAATGCGTGGCTGTCTCATCATTGGATTTAACTGTGGGCATAGGCTCTTCCCATTTCATGAGGTAATCGACAGCCTCAATAATATGATGATGCCCCCCAGCCAAAGCTGGGTTGAAATCCATAAAATCAAGCCCCCACTTGGTGAAGGGACCCATGGTTACAATAGGATGCTACTTGGCTAGACGCAAGCACATATTACGTGCAAACACCTAGAAAGGGTGGTACTTCTTGACCACATTAACAAAATATTTGAAGATGGATGGCCAAAAATAGCTTGCTCTCAAGATTTTTTGGGCTGCAAAAATCCCAAATAAATGATCACCACAAGCCCCTCCATGGCAATCATTCAGCACAACCTCATCATCATCATGGGTTAAACAATGATGTAAAATGGAATCTACTCCACGGTGGTACAAATTATTATCCATTATAAGGTAGTTCTTAGTTACATGACGTAATCATCGCTGCTCATCCCGTGAGAGGTCATTAGGGACCTTAAATGTCTGCAAATACATGATGATATCCTCGTACCAAGCGTCCACAATTGAGATGAGGAAAATATGCTCATCGACAAAAGAATCCTCATAAACCTGCTCCTCATCCAAACTTGGAAAATAGGATATAAGCTATGCAAAGATTAACGATTTCTTCAATTTTTTCGAAATGAATTTGAGATCAAACTCTTGCAAAATGACAATCCATTTATTATATTTTCCCCCAATCATCCTTCTAGTGAGGACGGACTGAAATTGATTGATATGAGCTACAAACAAAGTTTGGCGAAGGATAATGTAATGTCTCAAACACTTAACTGCATGAACGGTGGCCAAGGCTAGCTTCTCCACATGGGAATAGCGAAGTTCCACATCTATAAGGTTTCAGCTCAAATAATATATGACATTCCCATGGATCTCCTCATTCTCCTGAACCAAAACCATACCAACCGTATCCTGAGACGCGACCACATAAATCAAGAAATCATAGAAATAGTCTGGTGGACTAAGCACGGGGGCCATTGCTAAGGCTCACTTAAGAGCATCAAAAGACTCCTGGGCTCACTCATCCTAGTAAAAAGGGGTGTCCTTCTTCAAAAGACGCATAAAGCATTTATTCAAGTTGGAAAAATTAACAACGAACCTTCGCAAGAATTTTGCCATGCCTTCTAAACATTGAAGGTGTCTAATATTACGCGGGGGAGACAATTGGAGTATTGCCTCAACCTTTAAGGGATCGACTCTAATACCCTCCTTGGATACGATGAATCCTAGTAAATGACCAACAGTCACACAAAAGATGCACTTATGAGGATTTAAATGAACTTGATAATGACGACATATTTTGAACACTAATCTCAAATGATATGGATGACGCACTCTCAAACGAGAGTGAGTACCAAGATCATCCAAATACACCTCGATAATATTTTCAAGATCATGAACGATTAAGGTCATGGCCCACTGAAATGTAGCTCTAGATTTTTTAAGGCCGAAGGGCATCTTTCGATATGAAAAAGTACCCCAAGGACAAATAAATGCAGTATTGTGTTGATCCTCGGGCTTAATCTGAATCTGATTATATCCAGAAAAACCATCCATAAAGGAAAATACCTCACTTCCACACACTCATCCAAAATCTGATCAATAAATGGTGTGGGGAAATTACCCTTAGGACAGGCGCAATTTAAGTCACATAAATCAGTGCATATGTGGATCTCTCCCTGATTCTTATCCACCGGAATGGGATTTGAAACCCACTCTCTCAAGGGAATGAGATAGATAAAACCAACTTTAAGTAGTTTCTCTATCTCATCTTTAATGGCAGGTGCTTTTCTAGGATTCATTGCTCGCAAACGTTGTCGAGCCGGTTTTGCATCCAGATATGTTTTGCTCTCATGTTCAATAATACGAGGGTCTATACTAGACATTTCTTCATATGACCAAGTGAAAATATCGCAATTTTTTTTAAACAACTCAGTATACTCCTTGATCTCATCAGGGGAACAACCCGCCCGAATGTAGATATTCTCAACCTTGCCAGGATCACGAGAAATATTGATAGGAATTGTTGGTGATAAATTAGCCATGTTTCCATCAGCCATCTGACTAGGAGAGCTTAATGGAACCATTGGGCTACCAATATTCTCCCTAAGAATCTCCCTAAAGTTATCACAGTCCATACGATCGAGCCTAGGAATAAAATATGATCGATGATGCAACTCTTCCCAAGGTTGCTCAACCCTAGACATGGCCTCAAGAATGGCTTCATTCGATGGAAAAACATCATCGAGGCAGTCATGTGAGTGAGATGACTCTACTGCCCATGCAGGAAGCACATACGGGTCCTCCTCCTCCATTCGCTAAGAGGAAGGACTATGATTTGCAACCTAATCAAGATTCGCTTGATACTCCACCATTGTTGTAGGCAATGGAATGTTTGTCTCGACAGGCATACTCGAAGTACTCGGTGATGGAAGAATCCAAGGACCTTCCATATGGGTAGTGCGAAAAGACATCGAATTTGATGAGGATGAAGCCCCACCAAAACTAGACCCAATCATAAGAACGGGCATAGGACAACTAAAAGTTCCCATAAGATAAGGATACATATCTACTCCCACACTCCCAGTTGCTGGCTAAGAATTATTGATAACTGGGATAGAAGCTCCTGATGATGCATTGAAACTTGGATTATGGAATGAATTTTGATCAATCATAACAATATTCCCATTAAACGGAAATCATATCACTCGAAATATGGAAGATGCTATGGCTTGCATACTATACATTCAATTCCTACCTAGTAAAATACTATAGTCAAGGGGTGCATCCACCACCTTGACCTCAATCGCAACGGTCTTCCCCCCCAATTGGACCTCTAGAGAAGGAAGAATCCTGTGCAGCTGAAATGATCTACCATTGAAAGATGTCAATATAGTGGCAGATTGAGACAATGTGGGAGAACCCAAACCCTTCCAACAAGACAAAGACATCATGGAAGCAACAACGCCTTCATTAATGACAGTACACATGATGGTGTTGTTAAGACGCTCTACATAAATCAACAGAGACACATAGTAAGGCAAGCGAGGTTTTACTCCCATGGTTTCAAATTTGATCATGGAAGAAGAGCTATCATCACTAACCCTAAGAGCAGCCAACAAGGCTTTCCTCCGCAAATGACAAGTCTAAAGCATTTCTAACGCGGACATCACACAAGGAATCTGGCCCAAATCCTCGACAACTAAATAGTTCTAGGCAGCTTTGGCATTAGGATTGTGCCCCAAATGCTTCAAGACTCCCTTAGGAATTCGAGGTGGATCTTCACGTTTATCTGTAGGATTTTTGATTCGCAAAGGGCTCTCAGGTGGGAAAGGTTCTTTCCCAAGGTCTGGTTGCGACGAACCATAATCTTTCACACAAGTCACAACTTTAGCAGCACGCACCATGTTGATGTAACTGTGACCACTAGTGGCATCCAAGGGATTTTAATTTCCACCCGATGGACAACCAGGATCAACGATCCTCGAGTTCATATTTTTATTATTGGGTAAAGGATTAGTAAACAAAGCTGGGCCCTATGCTATGAAATTTGAGGAATCCTCCATACGAGGGAACAAGTGAGTGAGGTGGTCATCCTTACATAACTTACAAGGAAACTTCACCTTGGGTTTAGAATGCTTGTCCCCCCCAACATTTAGCGTTCTTGTCGTTATTATTAGCATTGTCGTTCTTGTTCCCACCCTTACAATTATTTTTTTCTTTTTTCTTATTCCTTCCAGGCTACTGGTTGCCTTTCGGGTTCGATGATTGCACAAAGAGTACACTCATTGGTTGGGTAGGTTGAGATGAAGCTGTAGCTTGTCTCGACGCAGACTAGTTAATCGATAACTAGCTCACTTGTTTTGTAATCGAGTCTATAGGTTTGGTACTATTAGAGCCAACAATACCATCGGCATGTGGCCCAGGCTTGATCTTGGGGTTGAAATTGGATCTTGGAGTGTTTGGTATAATCTCATACAAAATTCCAAATTGAGAGTAGATCAAATCCAACTCTTGTGCCCTAAAGATAGCTTGTTCCTCGTTTTGAACTCCGGATGTAGAAACATCCTTTGCAAGGGTAACAATGTTTTGAGGAACCATTCAAGAAGAAATTCTGGTGGTATAAAGGCTTTGATTAACTGTTTCCATCTACGCCACTCTTGAATATGATCCAAAATGTGTGTGGCTTTGTCTTGCCAAAAGGTCAACAAGAGTTTGGTACCAACTTCGTAACGTATGGGTAGCTAGAAATGATTAAGAAAAGACATAGCAAGATCATCAAATGTAGCATAAGCCCCCCCGCCCCCGCGGTAACTCTATATACCATTTAGCCGCAGGACCCATTAGGGTGCGTTGAAATAGCCTCAAATGAATGGAATCGTCATGTAAGGAAATGGAAGAGCACCAAAGGTGGAAAGTGGTGACATGCTCACCAGGATCTTCACCAGCTTTACCTTCGAACTTGGGAATTTCTAAAGGAATCTTGGTAGGGATTTCCGGCCATGCCAAGTTATGAGACACATGATCTTTCATCAATCTCGACAACTCAGGTAAGTTCAATGTCACAAGGAAAGGGAGCTTAGGTTGATCCGGTCGATTCCACACTCCTTGGTAGTTTTGATTCATATAAGGTTGATTGTTATAAATATCATGGCATTAGCCATAATAACCTCCTCCCATTTGACCCATGGAGGGTTGCATGGAAGAATTATGATATGGGGTACCTTGATTATGAGGCGCTACAAATCCATTATTAGAAGAGTAAGCTTGTTGTTGATACCCATACCCATATGGTTGGTAGTTTTGTCCATATTGTAGTCCATAAGAATGTCAATGAGAATCTCCATAAGGTGTTCCATGGGATGTACCATGTGAAGTTCCATAGTTTGGTATATGGGGAGCTCCAAGATGATCCAGATTTATGTAGGAACGCAATAGAATACACACATAACCATAGAAATGAATATGCAGCGGAAATAACACTTCATTTCATTAATCAATAACTCAAACTTGTTTACATACAGAATGGAAATAAACTAGCTAGAGTGTTGGTAGCTTATCTCTGAGAAGAGATGTGGCGGCTATATGCCTCTGAACTCTCTGTGTTACAATGAGGCTCGAAGGCCTATATATTATTGAGAAACAATGGAAAACTTACACATCCAAAAACCTAACCCTAGGAGGTGAAACGCCAGCATGTGGGCCCCGTTGGGTAACTTGGTACATCAATTTCCTGGGGTCGTAACTTTATCATACTACCTTCGTTTGACACGCATGATACATCGTTAGAAAGATATATTTAAGGAATACATCCATAAATGGAAAATATTGATTCTAAAATGGACTCAAATGTGCCCAACCATTTGATTCCGAAAAAACGTCGTTTAGGGCCTCAAAACGGCTCCGAAAGTTTAGGACCCAAAAACTGTCAAAAATTGTAAATTGTGATACATTTAAGGAATCTAGAAAATTGAAAGAAACAATGCTGGGGGTCCAAGTGGAATAGGTGGGTGGTCACCAATATCCTCCTGGATCATTCCTCCCCCCTTAGGAAGCAATGGTCCCCATTGTGATGAGTTCCTCCATGAGATGAGGAAACTTCTGTTGAACTTGGTCCCAGGTGAGCCACTTTCCCTGGTGAAGGAGTTGGCCTACTTTGACAACTTGATATAGCTGGATCTTCTATTGGCAGGTGTTATTGATCTTTGTGTCCATAATCTGATCAGTTGTGGCTCATTCGATGTAGTCAGGGTTTAACTCTATTGGTGTGTTTTGTTCTGCCACGCCGGTTGTGTCCAATAGAGGTGGAAAGTAAGGCCGAAGGTGGTCCACATTGAACACTAGGTGCAAAACAAGGAATGGTGGAATACTGAGCTCGAAATAATTGTCTCTAAGAGCCTTGGTGATGGTGTATGGCCCATATCGGAGTGGGCAAAGCTTGCGATGGGGTCCAGTGAGGCGCTCCTTCTACAAATGCAGTCACACTTTGTCGCCCACCTAGAAGTTGTGTTGCACCCGATGCTGATCATGTCGTTGCTTGTACTTAGCATTGGATCTGTCCAATATGTCATGAACCTGTTGGAGAATGTGCTGAATGCGCTCAATGAAGCTGTTCCCCTTGGAAACTTCAGACTAGATATGAGCTGAATCAGCCCGAGTAGCTGCAAATGGCATGGTTACATCAATGGGACATAGTGGCTGGAATCCCAAGCCCACCTGGAAGGGGATGTGGTTGGTTGAGCTATGGAGGGCCCAATTATAGTTGTGTTGTACATATGGGAGGCTCTCATCCCATGTGCGTGGATGCTTTGAGTTGTACATGCAAAAAATATGTATGATCATCCTGTTGATGACCTCTGTCTGGCCATTGGTCTGGGGATGGAAAGATGTATAATTTGTGAGCTTGGTATCTAGCACTGACCATAGGCTAGAGAAAAATGTACTAAGGAACCTGCTGTCACGATATGAGATTATAGACCATAGGATCCCAAAGTGTACCCACACTTATTCAAAGAAGATTTTGGTAGTGGCTTATGTTGTGATATTCTTCTTGCAGGCCGCCATCATGGCCATATTTGAGAATCTATCAACAACCACAAACACACAGTCATTGTCGTGCTTGGTAGAAGGAAGGTCCGACATGTAATCCATGGAGATGGATTCCCAAGGTCGACTAGGGGTAGGAAATGGAGTATAGAGGCCTTGCTTCTTGGTGCATGGCAGGGATAATTTTAGGGGCGAAATTTAGCCCAGTGGGCTATTTTTCCATGTTTTTATCCCAAAAAATATTCGCCATTTTGCATTTTTTGAAGCCCTGTTTCGCCCAATTTTGATGGGGTAAATTTTTTTTCACCCTAAAAATCGCCAAATTATTATATAAACGATATAAAATCCTTGGAAATTAAAATATTTTTTGAAAAATATCGCTAATCATTTTACAGTTGGCGTTTTCAGAATTGGTAATATTCGCTAACATTTATACACTTTTAAATAAGTATGGTTCCTTAAAATCATCCCTGGTGCATGGTTTGGAAATGGCGTAGGCAGTGCAAGATCAGATGTACTTCCCGACGTCCTGTTGAAGGTTTGAACAATAGAAATAATTCTGCAGTACTGCCACTATTTTCTCGACCCCGAAATGCCTAGCGACTCGACTGTAGTGCGCTTCCCAAATCATCTTGGCATGCTCACTTGAAGGAACACAAAGGTGTCCCATGTGACATAGTAGGACATCCTGGAGGTGAAATTTTGGAACTTGGTTTCCCTCCAAGAGTGTCTGGTATGTGTGGTTGAATTCTAGATCGCTCTTGTAGAGAAGCGGCCAATCAGAATTCTCATGCCCACAAGAGTTGAGCATGGTGGTTATTGCCATGATTGGTGGTCGGTTGAGGTAGTCTACAAAATATTGGTGCTCCCCTTCTTATACTTAATGTTGAAATGAAATTTTTGTAGATATGTGGACCAATTCTGATGGTGATCATTCTGTAACTTCCCTTCTGTTTGTATGAACTGCAGGGGTTAGTGGTCTGCGTGGATGATCGTTTCCTTCCCCAAAGTGTAATGCTTCCATTGTTGGCAAGCCTATACAATGGAATACATATCTTTTTCATAAGTGGGATATTTGCGAACTGTGTCGGACAGTGTCTCACTGTGATATGCCACTGGATGCCCTTATTGAGTAAGGACTGCCCCAATATCATAGTCAGAGGAATTCATCTCGATCTCAAATGGTTGTTGCAAAACGGGTAATGTGAGCACTGGGGCACAGCAGAGGCGATGTTTCAATTATGCAAATGCCTTCTGTTGAGCTTCCGACCAAAATAATTTTGCTTTCACTCCTCCCTTGGTTACTTGACTCAAGGGCCAAGTGATATGAGAGAATCCCAACATGAACCTCCGGTAGAAATTAGCAAGGCCCAGAAAGCTGTGAAGCTCTGTTAGAGTAGTTGGGGCTGGCCAATCTGGAATGACTTGGATCTTGGTTGGATCCACATGTACCCCACATTCATCAATAATATATCCCAGATACTGAACCTGGGTCATGCCAAATGTGCACTTATCCAAATTGGCACACAACTTGTGTTACCGCATTGTTTGGAGGACCTGTCAGATGTGGTGGAGGTGCTCTTCCAAATTTTGGCTAAATATCAGGATGTCATCCAAGTACATTACTATAAATGAGTTGGTGAATGGACGCAAGATGTTTTCCATAAGTCTCATGAAGGTTGTAGTAGCATTCATCAGCTTGAAAGGCATGACCAACCATTCAAAAAGGCCCTCCTTGGCTTTGAAGGTGGTCTTCCACACATTGGTCGGTTTGATCGGTACTTGGTGATACCCAGACTTTAAGTCGATCTTGCTAAAATATTTTTTCCCTTTAAGCTGGTCCAGGAGGTCATCAATCTGGGGGATTGGGTACCTATTTTGGACAGTGATCTTGTTCAGCGCCCAATAGTCAATACAGAGTCTCCAAGTCCCATCCTTCTTCTGCACCATCACGATCGGGCTCCCACAGGGCCTTCTGCAGTAGCTCCTGAATTTGCCTCTTTATTTCATCATTCTCGAGAATAGAGCGTCGATAGATCAGTTCGTTGGGCAGTGGCGCACCTGGGGTCAAATCGATGGGGTGCTTGACCCGACAGTGAAGAGGCACCCCGGTAGGTGAGGTGAATATGTCCCGATACTACTCCATGACCTTGTCCATTTGTTGTTGTGTAGAGGGGCCCTGTCTAGAGGTTGTGGCCATGATCTTCTTCTTTCCTTGAGGGTGGATCATCAAGAAAACAAACTTCCTGGTTTTGGAAATTAGCTTACTGCATTGTTTTACAGTAACTAAAGAGATAGCAGCAGGAGGTGGTACCTCTGGTATCTTGTACAAATTTTTTCCCAATGTAATAATAACAGCACGAGGCCAGGACTCATACACAACATGTCGCTTACATAAGTATGGTTGACCTAATAATACATCACAAACATCAAGAGGAGAAATATCACATAATACTTCATCGACAAGTCAGGTAAGTTCAATGTCACAAGGAAAGGGAGCTTAGGTTGATTTGGTCAATTCCACATTCCCTGGTAATTTTGATTCATATAAGGTTGATTGTTATAAATACCATGGCATTGGCCATAATAACCTCCTCCCATTTGACCCATGGAGGGTTGCATGGAAGAATTATAATATGGGGTACCTTGATTATGAGGCATTACAAAGACATTATTAGAAGAGTAAGCTGGTTGTTGATACCCATACCCATACGGTTTGTAGTTTTGTCCATATTGTAGTCCATAAGAATGTCAATGAGAATCTCCATAAGGTGTTCCATGGGATGTACCATGCTAAGTTCCATAGTTTCGTATATGGGGAGCTCCACGACAATCTGGATTTATGCAGGAATGCAACAGAATACACACATAACCATAGAAATGAATATGTAGTGGAAATAACACTTCATTTCATTAATCAGTAACTCAAACTTGTTTACATACAGAATGGAAATAAACTAGCTAGAGTGCTGGTAGCTTATCTCTGAGAAGAGATGTGGCGGCTATATGCCTCTGAACTCTCTGTATTACAATGAGGCTCGAAGGCCTATATATTATTGAGAAACAATGGAAACCTTACACATCCAAAAACCTAACCATAGGAGGTGAAACACCAGCATGTGGGCCCCGTTGGGTAACTTGGTACATCAATTTCTCGGGGTCATAACTTTATCATACTACCTCCGTTTGACGCGCATGATACATCGTTAGAAAGATATATTTAAGGACTACATCCATAAATGGAAAATATTGATTCTAAATTGGACTAAAATGTGCCCTACTATTTGATGTCGGAAAAACGTCGTTTAGGGCCTCAAAACGGCTCCGAAAGTATAGGACCCAAAAACTGTCAAAAATTGTAAATTGTGCTACAATTAAGGAATCTGGAAAACTGAAAGAAACAATGTGGGGGCTCCAAGTGGAATAGGTGGGTGGTCATCAATATCCTCCTGGATCATTCCTCCCCCCTCAGGAAGCAATGGTCCCCATTGTGATGAGTTCCTCCATGAGATGAGGAAAGTTCTGCTGAACTTGGTCCCTGGTGAGACACTTTCCTTGGTGAAGGAGTTGGCCTGCTTTGACAACTTGATATAGCTGGATCTTCTACTGGCAGGTGTTCTTGATATGTGTGTCCATAATTTGATCAGTTGTGGCTCATTCCATGTAGTCAGGGTTTAACTCTATTGGTGTGAGTTGTTCTGCCACGCTGGATGTGTCCAGTAGAGGTGGAAAGTAAGGCCGAAGGCGGTCCACATTGAACATTGGGTGTAAAAAAAGGAATGGTAGAATAATGAGCTCGAAGGAATTGTCTCTAAGAGCCTTGGTGATGGTGTATGGCCCATATCAGAGTGGGCAAAGCTTGCGGTGGGGTCTAGTGAGGCGCTCCTTCTGCAAATGCAGTCACACTTTGTCGCCCACCTGGAAGTTGTGTTGCACCCGATGCTGATCATGTTGCTACTTGTACTTAGCATTGGATCTGTCCAATATGTCATGAACATGTTGGAGAATGTGCTGAATGCGCTCAATGAAGCTGTTCCCCTTGGAAACTTCAGACTGGATATAAGCTGAATCAGCCTGAGTAGCTGCAAATGGCATGGCTACATCAATGGGACATAGTGGCTTGAATCCCAAGCCCACCTAGAATGGGATGTGGTTGGTTGAGCTATGGAGGGCCCAGTTATAGCTGTGTTGTACATATGGGAGGCTCTCATCCCATGTGCATGGATGCTTTGAGTTGTACATGCGAAAAATATGTATGATCATCCTGTTGATGACCTCTGTCTGGCCATTGGTCTGGGGATGGAAAGATGTAGAATTTGTGAGCTTGGTATCTAGCACTGACCATAGGATAGAGAAAAATGTACCAAGGAACCTGCTGTCATGATATGAGATTATAGACTGTGGGATCCCAAAATATACCCACACTTATTCAAAGAATATTTTGGTAGTGGCTTCTGCTGTGATATTCTTCTTGCAGGCTTCCATCATGGCTATCTTTGAGAATCTATCAATAACCACAAACACACAGTCATTGTTGTTCTTGGTAGAAGGAATTCCCGACATTTAATCCATGGAGATGGATTTCCAAGGTCGACTAGGGGTAGGAAATGGAGTATAGAGGCCTTACTTCTTGGTGCATGGTTGGGAAATGGCATAGGCAGTGCAGGATCAGATGTACTTCCCGATGTCTTGTCGAAGGTTTGAACAATAGAAATACTTTTGCAGTACTGCCACTATTTTCTCGACCCCGAAATGCCTAGCGACTCGACTGTAGTACGCTTCCCAAATAATCTTGGCATGCTAACTTGAAGGAACACAAAGGTGTCCCATGTGACATAGTAGGACATCCTGGAGGTGAAATTTTGGAACTTGGTTTCCCTCCAAGAGTGTCTGGTATGTGTGGTTGAATTCTAGATCGCTCTTGTAGAGAAGCGGGCAATTAGAAGTCTCATTCCCATAAGAGTTGAGCATGGTGGTTATTGCCATGATTGGTGGTCGGCTGAGGTACTCTACAACATATTGGTGCTCCCCTTCTTGTACTTAATGTTGAAATGAAATTGTTGTAGATATGTGGACCAATTCTGATGGTGATCGTTCTGTAACTTCCCTTGTGTCTGTATGAACTACAGGGGTCGGTGGTCTGTGTGGATGATCGTTTCCTTCCCCAAAATGTAATGCTTCCATTGTCGGCAAGACTGTACAATGGAATGCATCTCTTTTTCATAAGTGGGATATTTGCGAACTATGTCAGATAGTATCTCACTGTGATATGCCACTGGATGCCCTTGTTGAGTAAGGAATGCCCCAATAGCATAGTCAGAGGCATTCATCTCGATCTCAAATGGTTGTTGCAAAACAGGTAATGTGAGCACTGGGGCACAGCAGAGGCGATGTTTCAATTATGCAAATTCCTTCTGTTGAGCTTCCGACCAAAATAATTTTGC
The DNA here is from genome assembly GCA_001517045.1 of Pseudotsuga menziesii. Taxonomy (NCBI): domain Eukaryota; kingdom Viridiplantae; phylum Streptophyta; class Pinopsida; order Pinales; family Pinaceae; genus Pseudotsuga; species Pseudotsuga menziesii. The sequence continues at coordinate 229,110 of LPNX010510998.1, read as the reverse complement.
TTTCACTCCTCCCTTGGTTACTTGACTCAAGGGCCAAGTGATATGAGAGAATCCCAACATGAAGCTGCGGTAGAAATTAGCAAGGCCCAGAAAGCTGCGAAGCTCTGTTAGAGTAGTTGGGGCTGGGCAATCCGGAATGACTTGGATCTTGGTTAGATCCACATGTAACCCACATTCATCAATAATATATCCTAGATACTGAACCTGGGTCATGCCAAATGTGCACTTATCCAAATTGACACACAACTTGTGCTACCGCATTGTTTGGAGGACCTGTCGGATGTGGTGGAGGTGCTCTTCCAAATTCTGGCTAAATATTAGGATGTCATCCAAGTACATTACTTTAAATGAGTTGGTGAATGGATGCAAGATGTTTTCCATCAGTCTCATGAAGGTTGTAGGAGCATTCGTCAGCTCGAAAGGCATGACCAACCATTCGAAAAGGCCCTCCTTGGCTTTGAAGGCGGTCTTCCACACATTGGTCGGTTTGATCGGTACTTGGTGATACCCAGAATTTAACTCGATCTTGATAAAATATTTTTTCCCTTTAAGCTGGTCTAGGAGGTCATCAATCCAGAGGATTGGGTACCTATTTCAGACAGTGATCTTGTTCAGTGCCCGATAGTCAATACAGAGTCTCCAAGTCCCATCCTTCTTCTGCACCATCACGATCGAGCTCCCACAGGGCCTTCTGCAGTAGCTCCTGAACTTGCCTCTTTATTTCATCATTGTTGAGAACATAGAATTGATATATTGGTCCATTGGGCAGTGGCGCACCTGGGGTCAAATCGATGGGGTGCTTGACCTGACAGTGAAGAGGCACCCCGGTGGGTGAGGTGAATATGTCCCAGTACTACTCCACGACCTTGTCCATTTGTTGTTGTTCAGAGGGCCCTATCTGGAGGTTGTGGCCACAATATTCTTCTTTCCTTGAGGGTGGATCATCAAGAAAACAAACTTCCTGCTTTTGGAAATTAGCTTATTGCATTGTTTTGCAGTAACCAAAGAGATAGCAAAAGGAGGTGGTACCTCTGGTATCTTGTACAATTTTTTTCCCATTGTAATAATAACAACACGAGGCCATGACTCATACACAACATGTCGCTTACATAAGTATGGTTGACCTAATAATACATCACAAACATCAAGATGAGGAATATCACATAATACCTCATCGACAAGTCAGGTAAGTTCAATGTCACAAGGAAAGGAAGCTTAGGTTGATCTGGTCGATTCCACACTCCCTGGTAGTTTTGATTCATGTAAGGTTGATTGTTATAAATACCATGGAATTGTCCATAATAACCTCCTCCCATTTGACCCATGGAGGGTTGCATGGAAGAATTATAATATGGGGTACCTTGATTATGAGGAACTACAAATCCATTATTAGAAGAGTAAGCTGGTTGTTGATACCCATACCCATATGGTTGGTAGTTTTTTCCATATTCTAGTCCATAAGAATGTCAATGAGAATCTCCATAAGGTGTTCCATGGGATGTACCATGATAAGTTCCAAATTTTGGTATATGGGGAGATCCACGATGATCTAGATTTATGCAGGAACACAACAGAATACACACATAACCATAGAAACAAATATGAAACGGAAATAACACTTCATTTGATTAATCAATAACTCAAACTTGTTTACATACAGAATGGAAATAAACTAGCTAGAGTGTTGGTAGCTTATCTCTGAGAAGAGATGTGGCGGTTACATGCCTCTGAACTCTCTGTGTTACAATGAGGCTTGAAGGCCTATATATTATTGAGAAACAATGGAAACCCTACACATCGAAAATCCTAACCCTAGGAGGTGAAATGCCAGAATGTGGGCCCCATTGGGTAACTTGGTACATCAATTTCTCGAGGTCGTAACTTTAGCATACTACCTCCGTTTGATGTCCACGATACATCATTAGAAAGACCTCTTTAAGGACTACATCCATAAAAAAAAATTAATTCTAGAATGAACTCATATTTTTCCAACCATTTGATGCCGAAAAAATGTCATTTAGGGCCTCAAAATGGCTCCGAAAGTTTAGAACCCGAAAACTGCCAAAAATAATAAATTGTCCTACAATTAGGAAAAATGGAAAACTAAAAGAAACAATGCTGGGGGTCCAAGTGGAATAGGTGGGTGGCCACCAATATCCTCCTGGATCACACGAGGTGGTGTTCCCAATGGTCACTCATCTTGGTCCTGGTATCTGAATAGGATTACTAACACTAGGCCTGGGAGGAGCATGTGAAGATGCCTCCACCATAGGGATGGAAGGTGCAATGTGACTAGTGTCCCCAAACCTCTTCACATGGAAAAGAGTGGGAGTGCCCCTAGGCGTAGTGCTAGGGTCAATTTTCGACTCAGCATGATATGTCGAATCGGGCTCAGGGATATCAGGTATGTCATATCTAACATTACTAGTTCTTCTGGGTTCATAGTGAGTCACATCGACCAATATAGACGACCTATGAATGAGGGATCATAACTAGATCATGAAGGCTGTTCATGTGAAGGATCATATGTCCTAGTAGGATATTTCTCCCCAACCTTGTGAGGTGGAGAAGACATCTTTGGATTCTCATCCTCATGATCTCACATGGTGTGTGAATCAAAGTGAGAAGTAGTCCACGTGGACTATTAGGTTCTCTCTTCCAAAGGAGGAGGGGATGTGGAAGGAGGAAGTCCTACTAAATGATGAGAATGATAGGGTTCCATGCCCGAATCCACAATGACTCAAAAAATAAAAAGACTCGATATAATTACGCAAACCCTAGGCAAACTAGCGTGCACAGAGAATAACCTAAAAATGTAAAGCCAAATCACAAGCAAACCAAGGGTAGGATATGTGAGGTCCCAAATGAAGCATGTATGTCTCACCTAGGAGAGGCTTGAGACTCCCATACACAACAAGCGGAGGTTTGTAACCAAATATAGTGGCCCTCTGCTTCAACTTATAGAGCGATTATGTTGGCCAGGACACCTATAGAATAACATCTGCAAATACCCTCTCGATAATCTAGGTAAGGAAACTAAGGTCACCTTGATATAATCAATGCTTGGGTGGATAGTCGCAGGCAGGATTGACCGTATGGGCAAGGTAACAAAGCCCGAATCCTAAAATCACAACTAGTATCCCAGGGGTGCACTAGAAAATACCTCAAAGGCCCCCAAATACAAATACAATCCTGGAAATATCTCCGGTGCTAATCAATCACAAGCAGAGGTCATCCCAATCATAATTTCTCACACTTCCTCATGCTTAACTCCCTTGTATGAGGAGGATCCTGAGAAACACTAATTATATAAAGGATTTCACACTCTCACTTGGACAGACACCTAATTGTTTTGTTTAGTGGTCTTGAAGAATTAACTCACAATGAACTATTCCAAGACCCTAAACCCTAGTCTTGTTGGTGCACCCTAGAAAAGAAAAGATTGTAATTCATTTTACTATGCATTGATTTTAATTGGCTTTATTACTCAAAGGGTAAATGGACGTGCAACTAATGATGTTATGACACAACAAGAAGTAAAATGCACACCTAACAATCAATGCAAATGCATTGTGTCGAATGAAAAACAGGGTATGCTATTAAGTGAAGTGCAAAATGTTTCCTTCAAATGTATATGCAATCATTCCTATATGAAAATTTGACTAAAATTCACCAAGCAAACCTAATGCAAGTACCATGCTAATGCAAAATGAAAACAATGCATAACTATGCAAAAAGCAAACTGTTTTTGTATTTTTGAACTAAATGAGATAAAAAGCAAAAATATGACTCTACAACCCTCAGAATATGCAACCACTCATAGATAGTAGCCAAGCAAATCACCAAGCTAAAAGAGACCTAATGCACTAATCTTAAAACAGAAAGCAGAAAATGAAATTATAAGAAAAATTTCAAAAATAAAATTAAAAAGAGTCTTTGGTCAGAAATAGAGGGTAGATACAGACTCTAGAAGCATCAAAGAAGACTCAACAATCATCCAAACTCACCCAGCAACAATTAATCTTCCTAGAAAAGAAAAAAATTAGGGCATATGCGACTGTTCTCAGTAAACCTGTGTACATACGTGACTATTCCAGGAAAACCCACGTGTATACACGACTGTGAAAGCAAAACCTACATACAAGAAGAAAAAGATAGAAAAATAAGGTAAATAGATAAGCTGAGATAAAATTTACTCCTATAGGATACTACTAGGAAATCATGCCCCCATACCCGACATAGAAACAGAGAAATCAGAACAATTCAAGTACATTGAATGCCTAAAAACCCCCAAAGAAAAACAACTAGGAACCTGCCTAGTATGGTCGCCAATTCTGTTACGAAGAAAACTTTCTATGGCTTGGGGTGTACCATAATAGAAAGAGAAACTGCAAAAATCAATTCCTTCACAATATGTAAGAGAAATAAAACATCTAACACCAAAGGATCTCGAATCATACCTTATTCCAGACGGTTGAAGTAGATCCTCGTTGAGATTTTTCCAATCCCGCTTGCTTTAGAAATTTACTGTCAACAACAGTAAACAAGGCAAGCATGCTGTAGAATATAGTGTTAGGCCTACTCTAGCATATATAATCAATAATGCATAAGCAATTAAACGTATCCATGGATTCAATATTCATTTAAATTCACATCATTGGATAGGAAAAGATATTTCTATTAATAAAATCAGAGATTACATAAGTGACAACCTCTGTCGGCACTTTTGTGAGCCAAAAAAACCGAGTCCTCCACCTGGGCCTCCACTACCTCAATCCTCCATCTCTTGATAGCAACCTCACAAGTAAAGGAAAGCTTGGGATGAACACAAAGTGCTCCAAGGGACAAAGGGATGCAGACTCAAGTATAAGCAAGCTACGAAAAAAATGGACTATAGTTTTCTTGCTCTTCAATTCCTCCTCTTCAATGTATCCAAGGGGTTCCTTATATAGTGCTTCAATGGGGTAATTAAATGTCAAATTTGAGAAATCTCGAGGCATATGGAATGCCAAGAGATAAGTGACTCATATCCACATCAAGGAAAACTCCAAAAATATTTGGACTTATGCACACATCACGATGTACGCAGGTTTAATGGTAATATCAGCGTGTATACACAAGAAAGGGATTAAAAGTCGTGTGCAACAAATAATAGGTGTTTTTAGGGATGATATTAGAAACATCAAAGGTACAATAATGGTCCATGGGGTCCAAATAGTCTACAGAGGGACAGGGAAGGACATAAAAGTGTGATAAACCATGTATGGTAAAATCAGCTGTAACAGTGAGGTAAAGAATAGTCAAGAAGCTAAAGCTTGGCTTCTTGGGATGAGAAAATATTTCCAAGTCCAAGAACACTCTTGAAATATGAAGGCTAGGGTAGACATATTCAATTTTACTGGAAGGACATCTATATGGTAGGAGCACTTCATACAAGTAAAGAGGATCAGGGAGAGGAATATTGTGCAGAAGCAGCTCCAGAATTTTTTTAGGAAAAAGTACCTATTTGATAGGTACTATGATGGTAATATTAAAGAATTCCATGAGCCGAGATTGGGGAAACAGACCATGGAAGAGTATGCAATAATTTCTTGGAACAGTTAAGGTATGTCAAGTATATTAGGGATGACAAAGTGAAAATCCAGCATTTTCTAAGTGGGCTACCTGAAGCCTACAAATACAAAATTGAGTTTTATGAACCTAGAACTCTGGAAGAAGCAATAAGGAAAAATAAGTATTGCTATGAGAAAAGAAAGAGAAAACCTTATTACCATAATACATGGAAGGAAAAAATAAATGAACATTTTGACCCAAGGAAGAAATGTTTCAAGCCTTCAAACTTCTGAAATCAGCAGAGGAAGCCATCACAAGTTGTAAATTAGCTAGCCAGACTGATGGGGGAAAAGTCGAGAGACCCAAAAGAGATCAGAGAACTATTCCAATGTTGGAAATGTGGAGGACCCTACCTACATAGGAACTATCCACAGTAGAATGGGAATGCAAGGACAACTTAGAACATTCAAGAAGTTGAAATAGTGGGACAAGTGGCAAGGGTTGTCCCTAGGATTTATGCAGCACTAGAGGATCTCCAAGTAGATCATCAATCAACGGTGGTTGAAGTTGCAAGTAATATTACTAAGAAATCTGTTTCTATTTTGGTTCACCTTGGATCTACTCACACTTATATTACTCCTAGAGTAGTTGATATGTGTTCTTTTAAGAATTTAAAGCATAGAAAGTCATGGTTAGTTCATCTAGCCATTGCAACCAAGAGAAATGTCAGTAAAGTGGTAGAGAAATGTCCATTAAGTGGTAGAGAAATGTCCATTGGTTATGAATGGGCTAGTCACTTATGTAGATCTAAATTTTCTACCACTTTATTCCTATGATGTTCTCATTGGAATGGATTGGTTAGAACCTCACAGAGTCAAGCTTAATTGTTATAATAAGAATTTTGAATGAATGGATGAAGAAGGCAACTTAAGGGTTGTAATAGGAATTCCTAAGGTAATTTTTGTCAAGCAGATTTCAGCAATGCAGCTGAAGAAGTTCTATAGGAAAGGTTTCCAGTTGTATGCATCCCATGTGTTGGAGGAAGTAGAAAATGAAACTTCTAGGTTAGAGGATTTTCAAGTGTTGCAGGAATTCAGGGATGTCTTTCTTGATGAGATTCCAGAACTTCCTCCAAAGAGGGAAATTGATTACACCATTGAAATTATTCGAGGAGCAGAACAAGTTTCCAAGACACCCTATGGGATGAGCACACCAGAAATGCTAGAGCTGAAGATGCAGCTGCAGGAGTTGTTGGAAAAGAAGTATATCAGATCGAGTGTGTCTCCTTGGGGAGCACCAGTTCTGTTTGTGAAAAAGAAAGATGGTACACTTAGGTAGTGTATTGATTACAAACAACTGAAAAAAGTCACTGTGAAGATTAAATACCGCTTACCTCAAATTGATGACCTCTTTGATCAAATGAGGGGAGAAAAGGTTTTTTCCAAGATTGAATTGTGGTCTGGTTAGCTACATTTATGTGCCTTACAAATAGTGTTTTTAGCAAGTATTTGGACAAGTTTGTCCTTTTTCTCCTTGATGACATTCTTATATATTCTAAGAACAAGGAATAACACAAATAACATATGATATTGGTATTGCAATTGATAAGGGAGCATAAGTTATTGGACTTGCTAGATACTATAAGATATTCATTGAAGGATTCTCCAAGGTTGCACATCCGATCACTTCTTTGCAAAAGAAGGGGATAAAGTTTGAATGAACACCAAGGTGTGAAGAAATCCTCTTGCAGTTGAAGCATCTTCTTACAAGTGCACCAGTTATGAAAATTGTAGACCCAGAGAAATATTTTGTGGTGTGCGCTGATGCATGTGGTCAAGGACTTGGAGGAGTTCTTATGCAAGATAGCCAAGTGGTATGTTATGAGTGCAAAAATTTGGAGGATCATGAGAAGAATAATGCCACTCATGATTTAGAACTTGCAGCCGTAGTGAATTCTCTCAAGATGTGGTGGAATTACTTAATGTGTAGAAAATTTCAGTTAAGGACAGACCATTGTGGTATGAAATATTTGTTTGATCAGCCTACACTAAATTCTAGGAAATCTAGATGGTTGGAGTTTTTATGTGAGACGTTTCATATTGAAATCAAACACATAAAAGGAAAAGAAAATAAAGTGGTTGATGCACTCAACAGGAAGGTGCATGAAATGCATGTGGCATCTCTTAGTATTTTCCAATCAGATTTGAGACAACAGATTGTTAATCATAGTGCTGGAGATGAAATGTATGTCCAGATAAAAGACAAGTTGCAACAACAAAGTCTTGAGAAGAGGTATGAGGGATATAAATTGGAAGAAGATGGAATTTTTACCTATAAAAACCAAATTTATATTCTAGATGTAGCAGAACTGAGGAGAATTGTTATGGATGAGATCCATCAAGCTCCCTATTATGGTCTTCCAAGATATCATAAGACAGTTGCTACATGTTGGGCGAGGAAAGGGTAGTAGGAATATAGTGCAGAAGAAACAAATATGCGCAAGAAGGAAAGAGAAGCACAAGCATAGGAAGGAAAAGAAAGTGTGTGATGCAGTAAAGGAAGCTAAAGGAAGGAAAGGAAGCATAGAAGAGAGAAATATGTGATGAGGAGGAGTGTAACGAAGGAAAGGAGACTCTATCGGTGTACAGAAAAAGCAATGGCTAGAAAGTGATAGGTCAGGAAGATCGTGGCTGCTAAGTCAGCGTAAGTTGGCATACATCACACATATGAAGGAATATTTGTAAGTTGCGTCAATAACGCCTTGTGTTAGTCTATGACAATTTGTAACCATTTTCGACGGTTGATTACGACCTTTAACAAACACACTATATGTAGTCGACCCTATGTGGTCTTGTAGAATTTATAAATAGGAGGAAATCGTTTTGTATAAGGGTTAGAAAATAACTGAAGAGATTAGAGAGAAGTCTAATAGTAGTGTTGTAGAAGGATGTTGAGCCACAAAACCTGTTTTGATGAAGGGTTTCCGAATAGAAGGATTCATTCTGCAGCTGAGTGCACATATAGTAGTTAGAAGAGTATATCCAGACTGTCTATGGATTAGTAGGAGTATTTAGAAGAAAAGCATAATAAAACTAGAGAGCATGAGAGGGAGAAATAATTTGAGCCAAAAAGACATATCTCAAACAGTCTACAATCAAGTCGCAGACTAAAAGGTGCATATATTTCTCATGCCATATGAAGAGCACCTTTGTGGCTTTTCCCGGTTGGGTTTCTACATTACATCTTGTTTTCTTTGAATGTGCTTGCTGAATGTTTGTGGGTTATTTTGTATTTTTTATGTTTATTTCTTAATTGAATGTGGAAATATTGATAAAAGAAGTGGAATGAATTAATGACTAAAGCATTGTCGAAGCATTTTGTATTATTTCAAGCTCATTTAATGATAAATTGTAAAGGAGAAGGCTGTGTTGCATAGTTGCGCCATTGTCGAGTTAGTAAGAGAATCCAACCTCCCGACTCTGTTGAGCACCTTGGTTGTGCTCCAGGGGATTGTAATCCCTCACCAAACTCTGGATGCATGGTTTTGGAAGTTTCCCATTAAGATATCTCGGGTGGGACTGCGGCCTGCGTCGCAGGTGTATGCCGACTGAGCTTGCTCCGTCGGGCTGGTATCTTTGGGTGTTTTGTGGGTTTGTTGAACTTGGCTTGTGAGAATGAGGAAAATTAGCCAACAAATGGTTCCGTTGTTGGGAAATTTAATCATTTTAGTCGAGGGAAATCTTGTGGCATCCAACAAAGAATGAAATCAAGGATTGGATGGAGTCTAAGACATTAACATTTGCGCAAGGCGAGAGTGAAATATCGTGGTTGAGAACAGAAGACTGGTTGGACCAATACCTGTGCACATATATTCATGAAATGTTCTTTGCAAAGTTTCCTATTGTGCTGCATGAGTGGTTTTCAAGATTGGAAACTCGGTAGACAAAATTTCAGAGAAGGGAAGAAGTCGAGTGGAGTGATCAGCTGATCCACAAGTTAACAAGTGTAAGTAACCCGATATCTAGAGCTATTGATTTTTGGGTTGATAATATTATTCATGGAAATATTACTGAGTTTGCAGTTGAGACGAGAAGCTCGTATAGTGAGGTAGAAAGAAATTTTTTCCAAGGACCTCGAAGGAGGTCCTTGTTATCTATAAATACATGGATAAAGATTCTCATCTATGAGAAGGGCATTTTGCAGTTGAGCAGTTGTCTCGAATATCCAGAAAAAAAGGATATGTCGCAGATGACTTGTAAAGAAAATGGGAAATGGTAAGTTGAGATGTTCCCAGGAAGTAAATAACCTGAACTAGAAGCTCGATTTTTAAGGAGTGGAAAAATATTCCAGTCAAGAAAAATGAGAAATACAATAGGAGGTAGACGAAATCCTAGTCTGTTCAGAGAATGGGATTATGAGTCAAATTTAGATGAAGGGTCTTGCAAACAAGAGGAAGAATATAGCCCACTTTATGAAGGATAAGAAGAGTCAGAAGAATCCCTAGAGACACCAATATCAGAACATAACCAAACCACATCAGGATCATCGCCAGAGGTAAGGTCTAGAGCCTCATATCTTGAAAGAATTATGAATACTGGTGGTACTAGTGATGTGACTAGTGCACAAGGAAGTCAACCTTTATTAAATTGTTCATTGAACATCCCCGCTGCCAACTCAATGGCTGGGGAATATATTCGGTTACCTACATTCAATTGGAATGGAGTAGAAGATCTAGATCAACATTGGTTCCTCTATGAAGCCGTCTGGACGGTTCGCTAAGTTCAAATTCAGGACATAAGGAAAGTGCAGATGATTACAATTTTGCGAGGTCATGTGCTAGAATGGTTTACAAAAATTTTCATAGTAATGGTAGGAGATCCAAAAAATACCCTTGATTAGATACAACTCACGATGATTTATGAGTTTAGAAAACCTAAATCTGAGTCGCAGTGTATCACTGAAATCAAGGAGATAAAACAGTCACCAACGGAGTCCGTATGGGATTTTGACCAACGATTTAAAAATATGATGGCCAAATCAAGTTTCCAAATGTCGGATGTACATAAAAAAGATTGGTTTATTGCAGCAATGTTACCACACATCAGAGCCCCTTTTGTGCAACAGAAGATTGTGTCGTAGACATAAGCACTAGAAATAGCGATGAATATGGAATCCTCATCGATCGGAAATGGTGGCATAGGAATGATGCAGATTCAGTCGCAGTTGGATAATATGATGATACAACTTCAGGATATTAAGAAGGGAAAATAAGTCTAGGATGATTTATGTTGTACAAGATGTCAAACAGATGAACACCACAAGGATAATTGCTTGCGTACATGAACTATATCTCATCGGGTGCACCTAATTTATTGAGTACACAAGGACTACCCTAGTGCAGAATATGTCAGACTAGAGGAGATCATGATGAGTATTGTATATACTTGCAAAAAATTGTAAGTACCCCAGCCAACCTTTTTTGTAAATTTTGTAAGTTAGTAGGACATGATGAGAAAGATTGCAGAGCATATAATCTCTTAAAGGAGAAGACAGTGGACACCTACTTAATGAAGAATGTCGGGAAGATTCAAGATGAACAGGTGCAAGTGCACTACCAGCCTGCTTATTATCCATAGTATCAGCCTCAATACCCGCTGAATTAGTATCCACTATAGAAACAACACCCGCATCTTAGGGGTTGGAAATTTCATGGGTAGAGGAGGAGGATTTGGAAGAGAAAGAGGTCAAATTGTATGCTATAATTATGGGCATCCGAGTCATTATGATAGAAATTACTAAGATCTTGCAAAGATATTTTCATATTGAAAAGAGAAGGATCATAATGTGGAACAATGTCCCCATTTGATTGCAAAGTGGCAAGCTTGGACTATTGGAGGTCCTAACCCCGCGCATAACCCCAATCCAAATCCTAACCTAAATGTTCAAATGATTGTTGCTGAGCCGAGAGAATAAAGTGTTGTTTTCGTAACATGAGGAGGTGTTGCGAGTGGACCGGATCATAATATACCACAAGGACAACCGCAGGTGCGACCTACAGTGCAAAAGAAAGTACCATTTGACATTAAAAAATAGAAGCAAGTATTTTTGGACGTGCGACTAGATTTTGTAAATGCACAATAATTGTCAACCTTACCCGAATTTAGGTAGATGCCTGAAATATTTCAATAGATATTCTTGAAGCAGGTTCCAAACAAGGTTAGTAATCTCAAGTCATTTATTTCAATTTTCTTAGCCCTAATCCATGATAAATATGTTATCGGATAATTAAAAGCACTTATAGAAGAAACCCCAGTAGATTTGCAACCTGAAAGAAGACTTAACAATGTTAAAAAGAAATTCAAAATTGGCTGTGAGTTAAGAATGACTACGCATATAAGGGATTATGACATGGATTATACTATCCTAGATCTGGGGTTGGACGTCAATATTTTGATGCAACAAACTTGGAAAATCATGGGTAACCCGAGCTTAGATTCGTCCCATGTCCAGTTGAGGCTTCCAAATCAAGCGAAGGTCCTACCAATTGGTAGGCTAAGTCAAATTCCTATCGACATTGAGGGGCTGCGCACATTTGCAGATTTTGAATTTATCAATATTGTCAATGACATGAACCCATATCCCGCACTTCCAAGATAGATTGAGAAATATACAATCAGACCATCATAAAATTTAAGAAGAGGATCCTGTCATTCAAGGATGACGAAATGAGGGTAGTTTCGCCCATTGACCCACTTGAGAGGAAAAGATATGTCAAACTAGTCTACAGTGAAGGACAAGGTGATTATGTGGACCATATCTGTTTATGTATTTGTAACTTCGAAATGTATTCACTTGTTTATTTTATATTGTATTTCATTGTACCCCGACGGAGATGTTTGTTCCTCTGATTGGGAGAGCCATTAATATAATAAAGTCATGTAAAGTTATTGAGGCTAACCCTTCATTGTAAGTCAAGGAAATAGTCCCCAAAGTTGAGGGGTATTAGGGTTATTAGACTCTCCTAGTGAGGTCAGCCCTGCAGATTAATTTGTCAAGTGGAAAACTAGTATAAATAGAGAGTGGGACTCTCTATTTGAAAGACACGCTAACTCAATTGTAGTTCATGATTGAGAGAGGAGGAGCTCGCACAAGTGAGAGAGAGAAAAAGTGTCGGAGATCATGTTTGTTTTTTTGGGTTTTACTTTTTCTATTGGTGCTCATTCTATCTCTGAGGAAGTTGCGGGGTTTTCTCCTTTATGGTTTCCCTGAAGAAAACTCTTTGTATCTATTGTCTCTTGTGATTATTGTTATGCATGTTATTCTCTCAGATAAGATCCTAGATCATATTGATTAAATGATTAAAATCTAACATCGTATCAGAGCTAACCTGAGAAGAAGACACTATGTAGCTACACAAGCTATGGCTTCTTACTTTTTTAGTCTCTCTCCATAGATCATCAGCAAAAGGAGGCTAGGTTAAATCCCCATTGAATGGCGCATCTTTTTGTCGAATCAAAATCTAATTATGAGCATTTTCAGTTTTTGACCTGTCACCACTGCGAGAAATTAGGGATTTTCACAAAAGAGGAATTTTTGAGTGAGCCCAGCATATGATTTCTCTCCTCTTCAAAATCAAAATTTAGAGACCAATATAAAATTTTTGGGTTGGGTAGAAATTTGGGAAAGTCAAACCCTAATTTGACCCTGAATTAGAAAATCAACAATACAAAAGATCAGCTCCAGATCCAGTTTCGACATCTCAAATTGGTAAGATTTACATCTTTTGTATTTCCATTTAAGGTTCTCATTAAATATGTCTCATCACACCAAGCTTGATTAAAAGCTTGAAGGAGTTGAAAACATCCAAGCATGGAAGTATAGGATCTCACTAGTTCTTGAAGAAAATGAATTGGACACCTACATAAGTGGAGAGGTTCCAGTTCCAGAGGGAGATGAGGCTAAATCCTTACATAAGAAGAACTTGGTCAAGGCCAAGAGGATTATTGTTGATTATATCAAGGACCACATTATACCACAAGTGTATTCCCTAAAGACATATAAAGAGATGTTTGATTCCTTGACCAAGCTATTTGAAGGGAATAATATAAATTAGAAGATGACTTTGAGAAATCAATTGAAGAATGTGAAGATATAGAATGCATAGACCATACAGTCATACTTTACAAGGGTCTCTCAAATCAAAGAACAACTTGGACAAGTGGAAGAAGAAGTAGAGAATGGAGAAATTGTGATGACCCCCTTGAATGGTCTCTCTAGGTCATGGGACTCCTTCATTCAAGGGATTTGTGCTAGAAGAAAGCCAATCACTTTCGGTAGGATATGGGAGGAATGATCACAAGAAGAATCTAGGATAGTAGCTCAAAAATAGAAGATGGAAATTTAATATCAAACTCTCACAACACACACCAAGAAAATCAGAAGGGACTACCATCATCCCAAAGGTAAGCATTCTCACCAGAAAGATAACCCTAGAATATCTATCAGAGATCTATCTAAATTCAGATGCTATACATGTGATGAGAAAGGACACTTTTCTAGATATTGTCCTAGAAATAAGGGGGCCTCTCACAAGAAGAAGGACAAAAAAAGAAGACATCATGCTCACACTGCAGAGGATGATGAACCTCCCAGAAAGAGAGTCAAAGAAGAAAGTGAAGATTCTTCAAGTGATGAAGAGTATGTTTTGATTTCTTTCCTCAAGGGAACTGTTACACATGGAAGCAATTATTGGCTCATAAATAGTGGGGCCTCCAAGCATATGACGGGATTCAAAGAATCTTTTGTGAAACTATCCAAACATCAGTTGCCCCACAAAGTAGAACTTGGGGATGACTACTAGTATCCCATAAAAGGTAGTGGTGAATTCTCCTATAAGCTAGACTCTGGAAAGTATATGAAGATGAAGTATGTCTTGTTTGTACCAAGACTAAAGAAGAATCTCCTCTCCATATATGAATTGGATGCAAAAGGCATGACGGTTGCATTTGTAGATGGCCAAGTCCTTATGTGTCCAAAAGGAAAGACTATAAATGATGCAGTAGTGATTGGAGAGAAAGAGGGAGGCTTATACAAATTAAAGGGCCAACCAGAAAAAGATTTGGTCCATGACTCAGTAGAGTGAAGTGAAATTTGGCATAGAAGGCTTGCACATGTGCACTATAGGGAACTACCACTTGCAAGAAAAGTTGTTGAAGGTCTTTCAGAAATCCAGGAAAAGCATGAAGGTGTTTGCAAAGGATGTGCGAAAGGAAAGAACACAAAGAAGAAATTTCCAAGTAGCGAGAGAAAGGAAAAATGAATCTTGGAAATCATCCACTCCGATGTGATCCAGTTCATTGAGTGGGTATGTATATTATGTTTCTTTCATTGATTATTTTTCTAGGAAGACATGGATATATTTCTTGAAAAGCAAGGATGAAGTTTTCAGTAAGTTCAAGGAATTCAAATCCTTGATCGAGAACCATACATAGAAGAAAATAAAGACCTTTTGATGAGATAATGGTGGATAAATCACGTTAGATGAATTCAAGGAATTATGCAGAGAATCAGGGATTAAGAGGGAGTTGACCACTCCATATAATCCACAACAGAATGGGGTTGCAGAAATGAAGAATAGAACGATTATGGAAGCAGCAAGGGAAATGCTTCATGATCAATATATCCCTATGCATTTATGGGAAGAAGCTGCTAGGACAGCTGTATATTTACATAACCATACTTCGCATAGAGTACTTGAGAATAAGACACTAGAAGAAGTCTTCTTTGGTAAGAAACTAGAAGTTAGTCATCTCAGAATATTTGGATGTCCGTTGTACATACACATTCTGAAAGAAAAGAGGACGAAGTTAGATCCTTCAAGAAAGAATGGTATATTTGCTGGATATAGTGAAAGCTCGAAGGCTTACAGAATATATTTTCTAGGATTTAACAATATCGACATCAACAGAGACATAACATTTGACAAATACTCAGCTTACAATAAATCCAGAAAAAAAGACATATTATAGAAATTGAAGAAACAGAAGTACCTAGGATCCAAAATACAACTATGAATGAAGAAACTCCAGAAGAAGATCGAGAAATGGAAGAACCTCAGGAACCTATAGATCCACTCCAAGAGAAGAATCCTTACACGAGGAAACCAACATGGGTATTAGAGGTTATCCAAGGTGCAGAGAGATATAGGGCTCCAGAAGAAGTGCTCAGAGAAAGGAAGATAACTAGGTTCTATTCTAGTTATGTATCCCTATTATGTGACATCATTGATAAAGAACCTTCCAACTATGAAGAAGCGACGTAAAAGAAAGAATGGAAGGATGATATGATCGGGGATTACCAGTCAATAATGAAGAATGATGTCTGGGATGTGGTCCCAAGACCAGAAGGGAAGTCTATTGTGACTTCCAAATGGATCTACAAGATCAAGCATGCTGCAGATGGAAACATAGAGAAATATAAAGCAATATTTTTGGCATGTGGCTTCTCCCAGAAGGAAGGGATAGATTATGAAGAATATTTTGCACCTATAGCTAGATAGACTTCCATCAGATCACTACTTTCTCTAGCTGCAGTGATGAAATGGAAGATACACCAGATGGATGTCAAGACCGTGCTCTTGAATGGTGTAGTGGAAGAAGAAGTGTATGTGTAGCATCCACTCAAATTCAAGACACATGATAGGGATACTCATGTGTGCAAATTGAAGAAACCCATGTATGGTTTGAAACAGGCACCTAAGACGTGGTATGGAAGGATTGACATCTTCCTAAATAGATTGAGATTTACCAAAATTAAAGCAGATTCCAACCTTTACTATAAGGTTGAGGAATAGAACCCAGTGGTAATCCTACTGTATGTGGATGACTTGTTTGTGATAGGTGAGGATGGGTTGATTGCTGACACAAAAAGGAATCCTGCTGCCGAGTTTGAGATGAAATACTTGGGTATGATGCACTACTTTCTAGGCATGGAGGTGTGGTAGAATGCAGATGGAATCTCCCTGGGATAAGGGAAGTATGTAGTGGAGATCCTGAAGAGGTTCGAGATGATGGACTGCAAGGCCATGACCACACCTATGGGATCGAACCTAAATCTATTGAGTGATGCTTCATCAGAGTCAGTTGATGCTACTATGTATCGTCAAACGATTGGATAATTGATGTACCCAATGAACACGAGACCTAATATTTTCTTTGCTTTGAGCACACTGAGCCAGCTCATGACGGATCCGAGACATGTTGCCCTGTTTGATGCAAAGAATATTCTAAGGTACTTGAAGGGTACAGTTGATTATGGGCTCAAGTATGAGGCAAATCAGAAGATTAACTTGGAGGGTTATGTGGATTCGTATTGGGAAGGAAGTGCCTTTGATAGGGAGAGCACTTCAGGGTGTTGCTTTAGTATGGGATCAGGTGTGATCTCTTGGTTTAGCAGGAAGAAGTCCTACATGGCATTGAGAACAAGTGAAGGAGAGTATGTCATAGCTTGTTCAGCTAGTTGTGAGGCAGTGTGGCTGAGGAAGCTGCTTGTATATATTACAGCAACCAGAGTTGTGTGAAGTTGTCAGAGAACCCCATGTTCCATGACAAGTCGAAGCATATAGACATCAAATATCACTATATTAGGGATATGGTGTAGAGAGGAGCAGTGAAGCTCCAATATGTTGTGACAGATAAGCAGATAACTGATGTGTTGACCAAGACATTAGCCAGAGTGAAGTTTGAGTACTTCAGGGAGAATCTTGGTGTTCTCCAGATAGAGGTTCCTTCCAAGGGGAAGTGATGAGTCCGTGATCCTTTCTTACATGGTGGTAGGAGGGGTCTCCCATGGTTAGATGTAAGTGTATAGCCTTTCTAACATGGTTGTAGGTGGGGCCTCCCATGGTCATATGTAAGTAATGAGACTTTCTCACATGGTGGAAGGATGGTCCTCCCATGGTTAGATGTAAGTGCAGAGCATTTCCCGGGATGGTAGTAGGTGTGTCCTACCATGCTGGTGGATGTAAGTGTTTAACCTTTCTTACATGGTGGTAGGCTAGGTCTCCCATGGTCAGATGTAAGTGCTGGGCCTTTTTGACATGGTGGCAGGCTGGGACTCCCATGGTAGGATTTAAGCATTGGGCCTTTCTGACATGGTGGCAGGCTGGACTTCCCGTGGTCAGGTGTAAGTGATGAGCCTTTCTGACATGGTGGCAGGCTAGGCCTCCCATGGTCAGATGTAAGTGTTGGGCCTTTTCGACATGGTGGTAGGTTAGGCATCCCATGGTCTGATATAAGTGCTATAACCTACATCCAGCATGAAAAGGGGCTGTCTCTGTAGAACTTACTATGACAAGTAGAATTGATAGATAACACCATTTGCTCGAGATAGCAGGAGCAGTGATGATGATCCAACTTTGATGATGATATAGCTTTGATGATGATCCAAGTGATGATGACTTGTGCTGATGACTGTGTCAAGAGAATACCTTCCTAGTTAAGAGGGAGTGTTGATGTATTTGTAACTTCGGAATGTAAACACTTGTATATTTCATATTCTATCTCATTGTACCAGAGATGTTTGTTCCTCCGATCGGGAGAGTCATTAATATAATAAAGGCATGTAAAGTCATTGAGGTTAACCCTCCATTGTAAGTCAGGGAAATAGTCCCCACAGTTGAGGGGTATTAGGGTTATTAGACTCTCCTAGTGAGGTCAACCCTGTAAAGTAATTGTAAAGTGGAAAACTAGTATAAATAGAGAGTCAAACTCTCTGTTTGAAACACACACTCACTCAAATATAGCGCATGAGTGAGATAGGAGGAGCTCGTACAAGTGAGAGAGAGAATAGTTGTCAGAGATCATCTTTGTGTTTTTGGGTTTTACTTTTTCTATTGGTGCTTATTCTATCTCTGAGGAAGTTAAGGAGGTTTTCTCCTTTATGGTTTACCCGAGGAAAACCCTTTGTGTCTCTTGTCTCTTGTGATTATTGCTAGTAATGTTGTTCTCTCACATAATATCCTAGATCATATTGATTAAATGATGAAAATATAACAATATATATAATGTTAGTGCCCTAAAATATGATTACATCAATCCTACAGTGGATGGGAACCTGAGCTAGAGGAGTACTAGCTCATGCACATCAGATTCAGGAGAGGCATTGGAGAATTGGAAAAAAAGACTACAAGAAGTATCTATGAGGATATGCACCGGGATTACCAGGTATGTGTGACGGGTGGAGAACAGTTGAGGGATTTACCCACATATGAGGGCTTACCTAATATTGCGACCTTTCTAGCTGAGTTTGAAGGACTGGTAACAGAAACACAACGCTTTTCCGCATTAGACTATGTGATTAAAGCTACGCCCGCCAGATGGTGGGGTACGCATAAGTAATTTATATTTGAATGGACATAATGCAAATATGATTGGATGTCATATTTGGTGAAGAAGTCACAGTTTTGTGTCAGAAGTACACAGAGTTATCAAAACTTGTCGAACACCTCATTCAGTGTCACATGGCATTTGCAGAGTACCTATGACAGGAATGGGTCCATCATTTCATACACACATTTCAAATGGCACCCAAGAGCAGGTACACATCCATGGAGTTGCGAGAAGGAACTTAGGATTGGAAGGAAGTAGTTAAATAATTCATGCACACATTTGCATTTGTTTATGAGCAGCCAACAGTTGATGTTGCACTTCAAATGATAAAAGATAAAATATTTTCTTAAATCTCAATCGAAGTGGTGAATTCCAACCAGTGCAGTGCGACGACCCAGCAATGGATGGCTTGTTACAATTTGGCTGGAGAACCAGATGATGATCCTACCAACCTTAACATACCAGAGTCCTAGGTCACGCGCAAGGTGGAAGGAAGTGGTATTTCTAGCGAACAGTTCCTCAAGCCGCTCAAAATCAAGAAAGTTAACATTGGTTCACCAGAAAACCCAAAGTTTGCCAATATTGGAGATTATCAGGATGATGAAACAGTAGCCAAAATCACAGACTTGCTACATGAATTTCAAGATTTGTTGCCTACCAACTTCTCGGAGATGAAGGGAATAGTAGGAGATCTCAGAGAGATGAAAATACCACTCAAACCAGATAAAAAACCAGTTAAACAATGACCTTATAGGTTGAATCCAAGGTATAAAGAGAAGGTGAAAGATGAGCTAGACTGAATGCTTGACGCACGAATCATTGAACCTATTGAAGAATTAGAATGGATCACTCCTATAGTAATTCAGGATAAGAATACATCAGTTGAAGTCAGGATCTATGTCGACTTTACAAAGCTAAATGATGCATGCTTGCATGATCCATTCCCAACACCATTCATGAATGGAGTACTTGAAAGCGTCAGAGGACAGGAGATTATTTCATTTACTGACAGATTTTTTGGCTATTATCAAGTCAAAATAGAAAAGGAGGATTGACACAAAATTGCCTTCATGATAGAATGGGGCTTCTATCATTATACGGTAATGCCAATTGGACTCAAGAATGCTCATGCTATTTTTTCTAGAATAATAGTATCTGATTTTAAAGATTTCGTACATAAATTTATTGAATCCTACTTTGAGGATTGGACTGTGTTTGGTTTAGTAAGAGACCATCTTGAAAGTCTGCGCATGATGCTGGAGCGTTGTCGCCAGTACCAGATCACGTTGAATTCAAAGAAATGTATTTTTTACGCACAATTTGGTGTATTGTTAGGACATGTATTATGTCGTGACAAAATTTTGGTTGACCCAACGAAATTTGTGATTATACTTGAATTACCACCACCTACATTAGTCACACAACTCATATCAGTACTAGGACACACTAGCTATTATAGAAGATTTATTAGAGGATATGCAGAGATAACTGCTTCAATGGAGAAACTTTTGAAAAAATATACAAAGTTCCAATGGATAGAATCTTGTCATGAAAGTTTACACAAGTTAAAGAGAAAGATGGCCACCGCACCAATATCGATATTTCTAGACTGGAAGAAGCAGTTCCATGTTCATGTTGATGCGTTGTCTATTGCGCTCGGCATAGTCCTGACGCAACCGGGTAAGGGTGAGATTTATCACCCTATTTCTTTTGCCAGCAGAAAATTGTCGACGACAGAGAAAAATTATACTACAACAGAAAGAAGTTCTAACGTCAGCAAAAAATTATATGACAACTCGCCATGGTATATGCGCTACAAAAGTTTCAACACTATTTGTAGGGTGGACATTTTGAAATGTATAATGATCATTTGACATTAAAATACCTAGTCATTAAGCCAATGTTGGCGGGAAAGATCTATCGATGGTTCCTCCTATTCCAAGAATTTCATTTTCAAGTCATTGTTAAACTTGGTTGAGTGAATGTGGGGCCCCATCACTTGTCAAGGATAGAAAGTCGGGAAGAACCAAAAAACCTGGAGGATAACTTTCCCGATGCACAACTATTTGCGGTCAATGTGGTTGATAAAATGTTTCAGGCTATCATTCACCTCTTGAGAACAGGTTATGCACCTGAAGGGTTCACCACTATGTAGAAGAAACAGTTGGTCATCAAAGCCACTGATTTTAAGTTGATAGCGGGACAACTATACAAGATGGGCCCTATCACAGAGAAAACTTCCTATGGATTGGGGTACCACAATAGACAGAGTAACCACAGAAATCAATCATTTCCAATATGCAAGAGAAACCAAATATCTAACACTAAAGGATCTCGATACATACCTTATTTCGGACGGTTGATGTAGATCCCCATTGAGCTTTTCCACTCTCGCTTGTATAAGTAATTTGCTATCTCAACATTCAGCAAACAAGACAAGCATGCTATATATAATTGTGTTATACCTAATCTAACATATATAATGAATAACATATAAATACCTAAATACTCTAGCATGCTATATACTCTAAATTGTTTGTGTTATAAATACTCTAGCATGCTATATACAACCTTTGTCGGCACGTCTGCAAATCGGAGAAACTGAGTCCTCCACCTGGGCCTCCACCACTTCAATCCTCCATCTCTCAATAGAAATCTCACAAGCAAAGGCAAGCTTGGGAAGAACACAAAGTGCTCCAAAGGACAAAGGGATGCAGACTCAAGTATAAGCTCCGGTAACAATGGACTATAGTTCTCTTGCTCTTCAATTTGTCCCTTTTCAATGTATCCAAAGAGTTCCTTATATAGTGTTTCAATGGGGTAATGGAAGGTCGAATCTGAGCGATATCAAGGGATATGGAAGGCCAAGAGACAAGTGATTTGGATCTACATCAAGGAAAACTCCAAAAATATTTGGCCTTTCACACACATCCCGATGTACGCGGGTTTAAGGGTCAAATCCGCGTATATACGCGAGAATGGGTTTAAAAGTCATGTATATCAAATAAGACATGTTTTTAAGGATGATATTGGAAACATAAAAGGTACAAAAATGGTCCATGGGGTCTAAAGAGTCTGCAGAGGGACAAGGAAGGCCACAAAGGTGTGATCCACCATGTGTGGAAAAATTAGCTGTAACATATGCCCCCTAATGTGTGAGGTCAGAGGGGTCATACGATGGCTGAAATACATTATAAGTCCATCCTAGAAGTGGAGTGATGAAGAACAAGGTGGAAGAACCATCCATCCAATAGTACAATACAATAATCAAACTCTACACATAACTGCAAGTAGACATAGCAGTCCCGGAAACATAAGCGTACAATGGCCATGAATAGGCATGATACAAAATATGACATGTGAGGTCATCGCCACGTACAATATAGATAGATCAGAATCTCCATAATGAATATATACAAAGGATCATGATCTCCATGAAGGTTGAAGATATATAATGGACCAAGATCTCCGTAATGGCTGGAAACATCTGACATATACTGGAATCAAGTCACGAGAGCTGAAATCTCATGAACATTGGCACGATCAAGGAAATAGCATAAAATTCCACCACTCTGGAAGGTTTTCTACACAATCTGCTATGAGTACATGTCGTACTATGGGAATAGAGGTGTCAAGGTCGAACATAGTAGTCCATCATCTGATTACTAGTCATTGATGTATACCCTTAACAGACGCGAGATCACCCACCGATAATGAAAATGGGAATCAAGGTACTAGAGTGCAAACTAACAAGTGTGAATAAAGGTGTTGAGGTCGAACACTTGAAAGGATCCATTGATCAAGGGACATTGATGTATTCCCAAAAATTGTTGATGGCGAGAGAACCTGCCACTGATGACTATAAGTCTCAAGGAACTCAAAATGACTCTAGATTCATATCCCATAATAAATGATCTGAATTCGATGGGATGAAATCCGTTGGAAGGAGGGAATTAAGGCATCCCCCATCATACAACACGAGGTACTCAGCAAAGCCGTATAATGTGGAAGGACTCAATCATCAGGTGCGCGAACTAGTATCAATACTGGGAATGGACGACATGTAAAGTCAAGATTACCGAGGAATGGCAGACTCATGTTTCAACTTCCTTCGAACAAGAGAATAAAGGCAAATGGCGACTGCATGTAGGCAACATAGACTCGATATACAAAACTGGGACATCTCTGTGACACAAGAGGTAGCGACAAAGGCTCCATAGGGACTGGAAACTTAACCTGTCGGTGGAGATAAACTCAGAGAAATGAGTACAGCTCCTAAAGTCAAACTATTAACCCAAACAACATATGTGATATACAGTGCTTTGTTCGAAGGCAACACAACTCGACTGTTGCCAAAGATAACATCTTTTCTTGTCTGGATTTTTGTTTTTTTGATTTTTTTGGACTTTTTCAAATATTTTGAAAAGCTTGAAAAAGAATAGAAGTGCTTTATAGTTACAGACTAGGAGGAGATGAGTGTCAATGGGCAAAAAAACTAGTTTCAAGCAGCGGAACATACCTATGCTCAATTCAAGGACACATGTGTAGGATAATGACACTCAGGGGAAGGTCCCCTCCCGCTAAAAATGGTGAACCAAACTGCAAAAGATATATAAAATGGATCTGCATGGATAGACATGAGACAAGCTTGGGCTATATGGATGATAGTCAAAGTCAGGGAAGCCGGCATAAGGATCAATGAGGCAGGCAAAACGCATGATAATGCAATTACAACATGACATAAGGGAGTCCTGGGGGAATAAGGCCAGCAAAAATATCAAGAGGAGTATGGGGCTCTTGCGCAAAGACATGGCAATACTATACAAAGGACTCCCACACCCTAAAAGAACAAATGTCAACATGGGCAACAAATGCAATAAAGGAGCTAACTAGGGCACCCGTGTATGGTCAAGCTCTGCCATTCACATCATGTCCCTTCTAAAACAACAAGAAGATTCCGTGACAAGATACAATGGGTTCGTACTTAAGGTGATTATGAAACGGTCATAAGGGCATGCAAAATGCAAATGAATATGACATCTAAACTATATGCCAGTTTAGACATAATACCTAAAATCGACATGAATGGGTCAAAATAATAGTCGAAACGACGCTCAAAATGGTCTCCTACATCATTAGATTAGTCCAAAACGGTCCAAAATAGTAAAAAACGGTCCAAAACTATAGAAAGGGGGTAAAAATTTTCAAAAATTTCAAAATTTTTCTATAAATATTAAAAAATTCAATAATTACATATCATTTGAAACTTTTTACCCATTTGAGCTCAGAACTTCAAACATGAATTCCAAAAGCACCATGTGGTGAAATTCGACACTGCTTGTTCCAAGTAACTCCTCATGTCCTCCTCTTCCATTTTCATGTAAATTTTATCAATTTCCATGGTAAAGTTTTTAGTTTTAGGCCAATCTATATTAGTATTCTTGGCCCACGTAGAAATCAGGGTTTTTTCCACGTATAGGGTTGGCTATACATGGAAAAACTGCCCAAATCCACGTACATACGCGGCTGTTTTGCAAACAGTCACATATGCGGCTGTGCACATGATTTTTTAGGTGAAATAATGACCTAAAAATATTTTTAATGTGCAGGATGGTACTAGAATGGAGGGAGTAGGAGCATGGAGACATAGAAGAGGCTGTACGGGGTGATTTGATGGATCAACAAGATCTTTGCATGTGGGCTATACAAGTTTTGGTGTCTTGGCAGCCTAAGGGCCTAACCAAGACTGCTGCAGATGCTAGTAGACTATTGGGATCCTGACTCGGAGTCTTTCCATATTGACAGGATGTCCCTCACTATAGAGGTGGAGGACATATATTTCATTACAGGATTGTCCTAATGGGGAGAGGTGGTGAACCTACGCTCTTGTGGGCTCGGAGGTGGCCTCACCATTGATGAGTATATTGCAGTATACTATTTTTTGGACACAGAGAAGGTTGGAAGTCAGATCTTGACAAAATCCATTCAGGTACTAGTCCTGAAGGCAATACTACTGGCACTTGGCAAGGATAGCAGGGCTAGCCTCACTCCACCAAGCCTTGTAGCCATTGATGTTCTATGCAGTGGAGTGCATGAGACCCACAGTCTATGATTGGAGTAATACGTTGTTGAGTAACATGAAGCAGCAACTCAGTGACTGCAAGATGGAAAGTGTACGAAACTTCGATTTCGGCAATATACTGAGCACATTCTTCTTCGAGCGTGTTCCAGGGCTCAGCCCTAGAGTTGATTTTCCTCCTCACAGGGTTCGAGATCCGGCCCAACGACATTGGGCAGATGCTATGTGCAGACTGGGCAGAGGTAGGGTGTCTAACCTGTACCCAGCTAATTTATTTCCATGGTGGTGGCAATAGATTATTGCCATCAATTATTATCGTTATGTAGGGATAGATTTTCGGGGAGATACTGACATGCCCCTACCACCAAGATCAAGATATGGTGACATTGGTAATGAATCCCAACCCTCTTTTTAAGTTTTTTGAATTATTAAATTTTTTTGTGCTTTTTGATATATAGACTCAAAAGACATGTTTTTGCATGACAACACATAGTGATAATCTGTCATATGTATGCATATGTTGGACCACGACAGCCTGACGGCTCCCCTAGTCATAGATGGAGGGGAAGAGGAGATGATATCATGGGTGTGTATGTGGAGGGGACGCTCCAGAGAATCCACACAAACTTTGTACGGCTGACACACAGAGTACCCATGGTGTAAGTCGAGGACTTACCTCAGGCCATGCAGCGTCAGGTGGTTGGGGTACCATGGGCATGGGTTCGGTGATTTCAATGACTAGCTAGAGAAGTGGTGTGTTACCATGATCAGAACCCCCCTCCTCCTCCACAAGCTTAAAGACCTGAGAGTGATTCATTTTTGTACTACCGTGTATTATATTTTGGTGGATCGAAAGCCCCATTTTTGTACTATGACACTTATGTATTATGAAGTCACATTTTGGATGTTTAATGAAATTTTTTATGATGATCGATTTTATTTATTTACATGTGTGTAAAAATGTATGTTTTTACATGTGCTTATACTCCATGAAACAAATTCCAATCTAACACATAGTTAGCATATGAGTCAACAACTTGATTATAAATTCTTGAAACATGTATGTATGTTATGTTGTCAAATTATCGTTCTAACAATCTCACACGTAAGAATCGTCATAATAATTTTAGATCCCTAACATGATACAAGCCATTAAGCTATGACACTACTAACTGCGAATCAAGATGTACCTCAAGAGAGAGAACACTAGGTGAACTATCATCCCGTAATAACTCGATAACAACACTATACTCAGCAACATTGTTCGAAGAAGGCCGTAAACATACACTTCCTGAAGATAATACCTGACCCGTAGGAGTATAAATCACCCAAGCAGCAAAGGCTGAGTGTTGAGTGTGGCGGCTAGCACCATCAACGAATCCTATGTAAATGGAAGACTCCATCGACATCTGCCATAAGAAACAAAAACTAATCAACAAGCCTGATCACCATAAGAAAACCTAACTATGCAAAAAACTGTACAATAATATACAACAATCAGCCCTGACTGAAGATCTTGCATAGTATTTTTTAAGATAGATCCCATTTCTAGGCTTCGCCAAGGCTGTCCCTTCATAATCTACCAGCTCATAGGAGCCCTTTTCTAATACATGTTTGACCATGTAAGGATCATGCCACATGGGATTAAAATTCCCTTCCCACAAGGGTTCTTTAGCTTGATCCCATAAAAGGACCAAATATCCTTCACTAAACCTCCTTGGATGGACAGAATTATCATACTCGACCTTAACGCAACATTTATTCACCTCTAGAGCCACTAAAGCATCTCGGCGCTGCTCTAAGTGGACCAAACGTTCCTCCAATGCAGAAGTGTCTGGTAAAAGCTCTATAGCTATTATCAATGAAGGGATTTTGAATTCAACCGGCAAGATAGATTCCACCCCATGTACGAGCTGATATGGAGAAAAACCTGTGGCAGTCTTAACCGTAGTTCTATATGCCCAGAAAGTAGGACATAACAGGATATGCCAATTCATTTTGCTTTGTGCGATGGTTCGTTGGAGAATGGACTTAAGTGATTTGTTCACTGCTTCAACCTGTCTATTCGCTTGAGGGTAATAAGAAGAGGAGTGCTCCTGCTTATACCCTATCTTTGAGGCCAACTCTTCCATCATTCGATTATGAAATTTCCTACCATGGTTAGTGACAAGCTCTTTCGGAATACCAAACTGAGTAATAATCTAGTTGAATACGAAATGCGTGGCCATCTCACTGTCGTGGGCATAGCCTCAGCCCATTTCGTGAAATAATCAATGACCACTATAATATGATGATGCCCCCCAGTTGAAGCTGGGTTGCAATCCATGAAGTTAATCCCCCACTTGGTGAAGGAATCGGCAGTGATAATCGGATGTAACAGGGCAGGATGTGAGCGCATATTGCATGTAAAAACCTGGCAAGGATGACACTTCTTGAACACATTAACACAATCTTTAAAGATCGAAAACCAAAAATATCCTGCTCTCAGTATTTTTTGGGCTGTAGAAAGCCCAGATAAATGACCACCACATGCCCCTCCGTGGCAATCATTCAGCACAACCTTAGCCTCCTCATGGGTTAAACAATGACGTAAAATGGAATCTACCCCACAGTGGTACAACGTATTATCCACTATAAGGTAGTTCTTAGATACCTGACATAATCGTCGTTGCTCATCCTGTGAGAGGTGAGTAGGGACCTTCAATGTTTGCAAATATATGATAATATCCCCATACCATGGATCCAAAGTTGAGATGAGAAAGATATGCTCATTGACAAACATATTTTCATAAACCTCCTCCTCACTTTGGAAATCAGAAATGAGCTCCGCAAAAATTAAGGATTTCTTTGATTTTGCCAAAACAAATTCGAGATCGAATTCTTACAAAATAACAATCCATTTATTATAATTTCCCCCGATCATCATTCTAATGAGGACGAACTGAAATGGATTGACATGAGATACCACCAAGGTTTGGCAAAGAATAATGTAGTGCCTCAATCTCTGAACCGCATGAATGGTAGCTAAGGCAAGTTTCTCCACATGGGAATAATGGATCTCCGCATCTATTAGATTTCGGTTCAAATAGTATATGACATGATCACGGAGCTCCTCATCCTCCTAAACCAAAACCATACCAATCGTCTCCATGGACGAGGGCACATAAATAAAAAAATCACGACTATAGTCAGGTGGACTAAGCACGGGGGCCGATGCTAAGGCTTGTTTAAGAGCATCAAAGGACTCCTGGGCTCGCTCATCCCAGCAAAAGGTAGTGTCCTTCTTTAAAATACGTATAAATCCTTTAGTCAAATTGGCAAAGTTAAGCACGAATATCCGCAAGAAGTTTTCCATGCCTTGCAAACATTGAAGATGTCTAAAATTTCTCAGGGGAGACAATTGAAGTATTGCCTCAACCTTTAAGGGATTGACTCTTATACCCTCCTTGGAAACAATGAATCCTAGCAAGCAACCTGATTTCACACAAAAGATGCACTTATGAGGATTTAACCTAACCTGGTAGTGGCAGCACCTTTCGAATGCTAATCTCAAATGGTAGGAATGACGCACTCTTAGCCAAGAGTGAGCAGCTAGGTCATCCAAAAATACTTCAATAATCGATTTGAGATTGTGAAAAATCAAGGTCATAGCCCGTTGAAATGTGGCTCTAGAATTTTTAGGACCGAAAGGAATATTTCGATATGCAAATGTACCCCAAGGACAAATAAATGTGGTTTTGTGTTGATCCTTGGGTTTAATTTGAATCTGATTATATCCGGAAAAGCCGTCCATGAAGGAAAATACCTCGCTTCTTGCACATTCATCCAAAATCTGGTAAATAAATGGTGTGGGGAAATTATCCTTAGGACCTGCACGATTGAAGTCATGGAAATCAATACATATACGGATCGCTCCCTGTTTTTTATCAACTGGAATGGGGTTTGAAACCCACTCCGTCAAGGGAACGGGATAGATAAAGCTAGATTTCAACAGCTTTTCTATCTTAGCCTTAATCGTGGGTGCTTTTCTAGGATTCACCACATGCAAATGTTATCGAACAGGTTTGGCATTGGGATAAGTTTTAATTTCATGTTCAACAATACGAGGGTCGATACTTGGAATTTCCTCATATGACCAAGAAAAGACATCAATGAATTCTTTGAACAGCTTGGTATACTCCAGAATCTCAGCATGGGAACATTCTGCCCCAATATAGTCATTCTCAATCTTGCCAGGATCGCGAGAGATATTGATAGGAATCACAGGTGATATATTTTCCATGTTCCCATCAGCCATCTAACCAGGAGAGCTTAATGGAACCATGGGACTACCAATATTCTAGCTAAGAATCTCCCTAAAGTCCTCATGCTCGAAACAATCAAGCTCGGGAATAAAATAAGATCTATGATGTAACTCTTCCAGACATAGCTCAATAAGATCTATGGCTCAACTCCAGACATAGCCTCAATAATAGCTTCATCTCATGGAAAAACACTATCAAGGTAGTCATTTGCATGAGAGGACTCAACTGCCCATGCAAGCAGTACATACAGGTCCTCCTCCTCTGTCCGTGAAGAGGAAGGATTAGGCTCTGCAACACAATCAAGATTTGCTTGGTATGCAATCATAGCTGAAGGCAACGACACGTTCGTTTCGATAGGTCTGTTTGAAAGACTCGGTGTAGAAAGAATCCAAGAATCTTCCATATGGGAAGTGAGAAAAGACACCAAATTCAATGAAGATGAATCCCCACCGAAACTAGATCCAATCATAAGGACGGGTGCAGGACAACTAAATGTCTCCCTAAGGGATAAATACATACCTACACCCACACTCCCAGTTGTCGTCTGAGAGTGATCGATAATCGGGATCGAAGTTCCCAACGATGCACTGACATTCGGATTTTTGAATGATGTTTGATCAATTGTAACAATATTCCCATTAAATGGAAAGCATACAACTCGAAATAGAGAAGAGGCTATGGCTTGCATACTATACATCCAATTCCAACCCAGTAAATGATTGTAGTCAAGGGGCGCATCAACCACCTCGACCTCAATCACGATGGTCTTTCCTACCAAATGGACCTTAAGAGAAGGAAGAATTCCATGCGACTGAAATGATCTACCATCAAAGGCAGTCAACATGGTAGCGGATTTAGACAACTCAAGAGAAACCAAACCCTTCCAACACGACAAAGACATTACGGAAGCAACAACGTCTTCATCAATCACAGTGTGTTTGACGGTCATATTAAGACATTCCACATGAATCAAGAGAGACACGTAGTAAGGCAACCAAGGCTGTAGTACTATGGTTTCAAAATTGATGACAGAAGAAGAGTTATCATCATTCACCCCAAGAGTAGAAAGAAAAGCTTTCCTTTGCGACGGACAACTCTGAAGAACTTCAAGCGCAGACATCGCACAAGGAGTGTGGCCCAAATTCTCGACAACAGAATAGTTCTAGGCGGCTCGGGAAATAGGATTGTGCTCCAAACACTTTAAGAATCCCTTAGGAATGCGAGGTACACTCTAAGGTTTATCCATAGGATTTTCAATATGGAAAGGACTCTCGGTATGAGGAGGTTCTTTCCCAAGGTGTGGTTGCAACGAACCATAGTCTTTCGCACGAGTCACAAACTTAGTAGCACGCACCATATTGATGCAACCATGACCAGTACTGGCTTTTGGCGAATCTTTATCTCCACCCGATGCAGAATGAGGATCATGGGTCCTCGAGTTCATATTTTGATTATGGGGTAAAGGATTGGTCAGCATAGTTGGGCCCTATGCTATGAATCTCAAGGCGTCTTCCATACGAGGGCACAAGTGAGTAAGGTGGTCATCCTTATACAACTTGCAAGGAAACTTAACCTTACATTTAGACTACTTGTCCCCCCCAGCATTACATTCGTTCTTCTCATTAAAATTGGCATTTTCGTTCTTGTTCCCACGCTTACGATTGTTTTTACCCTTTTTCCTATTCCTGTCGGGCTATTGGTTGCCCTTCTGGTCCGACGATTGCATGGAGAGTACACTCGCCGTTTGGGTGAGTTGAGATGAAGTCGTAGCTTGTCTCGACGCGGATTGGTTAATAGAAAATTGACTCACTTGTTTCGTAACCGAGTCCGCAGGTTTGGAACTTGTACATCCCACAATGCTATCAGCATGTGGTCCAGGTTTGATCTTAGGATCAAAACTAGAATGCTGAGCGTTAGGTATGATTTCATATAATAGCTCGGATTGAGCATAAATCAAATCCAGTTCCTATGTCCTAAAAATTGCTTGTTCTTCGTTTTGGACTCCGGATGTAGAAACATCCTTCGCAATATAAGGTAGCAACGATTTAAGAAACCACTCAAGGAGAAACTCCGGCGGTATGAAAGCTTTAATCAACCTCTTTCATCTACGCCACTCTTGGATATGGTCTAAGATATGTGTGGCCTTGTCCTACCGAAATGTCGACAAGAGCTCTGTACCAACATCGTAACGCACTGGTAGTTGGAAGTGGTTGAGGAAAGTCATAGCAAGGTCATCGAACAAAACGAATGCCCCCTTTGGTAACTCTATGTACCATTTTGCTGCAGACCCTGTGAGGGTGCGTTGAAATAGTCTCAAATGGATAGAATCATCGTGAAAGAGTTGGACGAGAACCAAAGGTGAAAGGTAGTGACATGTTCACTAGGATATTCTTATGGTTTTCCCTTAAATTTGGGAATGTCCGAGGGAAGCTTGGTAGGGATAGCCGGTCAAGCCAGGTCATAAGATACTGGATCGTTCATTAGTCTCGATAAGTCAGATAAATTAACGCTACAAGGAAAGGGAGCCTAGGTTGATCCGGTCTATGCCACACTCCCTGATAGTTTTGGTTCATATAAGGTTGACTACTATAAATACCATGGCCTTGGCCATAATATCTTCCTCCCATTTGACCCATATAGGGATGCATGGAAGCATTATGATGTGGTGAACCTTGATTAGGTGGTGCTACAAAGCCATAATTAGAGTAGTAAGTGGGTTGTTGATACCCATACCCATAAGGTTGATAACTCTGTCCATACTGCGGACCATAATATGCTGCATGAGAATTTCCATGAGATATCCCATGAGAAGCTCCATAAGTAGGGATATGAGGAATGCCACGCGATGGACCATAAGATGATCCAAAAACATGAATGGGACCTCCTGAGACAACATGAGATGCCTAACCCTGAGAAACTACTATACAAGTAGTGTAGTACGAACATGACTAGTAGCAATGTTCCAACCTGAAGGATCACGTGAACGTGGGGGAGGAAGGGTTGTCAGGAATGCATTCGAAGGAGTAGGAATAGAGGACGAAGGGACATGTGAAGGGATATAAGTGGTATTCCCTATGGTCACTCGTCTTGGCTCTAGTATCCACATATGATTACTAGTATTAGGCCTAGGATGAACATGTGAGGTAGCTTCCACCGCCGGGATGAAAGGTGCAATGTGACTAGTGCTCCCAAATCTCTCCACACAGAAATGAATGGGAATGCCCCCAGGCGCAGTGGTAGGTTCAATTTTTGACTCGGCACAATGTGCCGGATCATGTGCAGAGATATCAGACATGCCATAACTAACATGACTAGTGCTTGTGGGTTCATGGTGAGTCTCGTCGCTCGGCAACCAGTACCGACGACCTGTGAATGAGGGATCATAACTGGAATGTGAAGGTATATCAGGTGAAGGATCATATATAGGAATAGGATCTTCCTCCCAAACCTCTTGAGGTGGATAGGACATCTCAAGAATCGCATCCTCGTGATCTCCCATCGTGTGTGAATTAATGTGATAAGTAGTCCGCTCTGACAGTCTATTTCTCTCTCCCAAATGAAGAGGGGATGTGGAAGGCAGAAGTCCTGCTAAATGGAGAAAATGGCAAAGTGATGCACCTGAATCCACAATGACTAAAAAAATGAAAAAGACTCTATCTAATTACGCAAACCCTAGGAAAACTAGCGTGCACAGAGCATACACCTATATAATGTAAAGCCAAATCACAAGCAAGCAAGGGTAGGATATGTGAGCTCCCGAATGAAGCAGGTATGTCTCGCTTAGGAGAGGCTTGAGACTCCCATACACAACAAGCGGAGGTTCATAACCAATTATTGTGGCCCTTAGCTTCAACGCATATAGCGATTGTGCTGTCTGACCCCAACCTGGCCATGACACCTGCAGAATAACCTCTGCGAAGTACCCCCTCGATAACCTAAGTAAGGAAACTAAGATCACCTCAATATAATCAATGCTCAAGCAGACAGCTGCAGGCGAGATTGAACGTATGGGTAGGGTAGCAAATCCCGAAACACTCGAAAGAGCCCCCAGATACGAATACAATCCTGGAAATATCTCTGGTGCTACTTAGTTATGACTAGGGGTCATCCCAATCAATAACCGCTCACACTGCCTCGTGCTTAACTCCCTTGTAAGAGGAGGATCCTGAGAAACAATAATTATACCAAAGAATTTCACACTCTCACCTGGACAGACACATACATGTTGTTTAGTGGTCTTGGAGAATTTACTAACAATGAACTATTCCAAGACCCTAAAACCTAATCTTGTTGGTGCACCTTATAAAAAAAGAGAGTGTAATTCATTTTATTATGCGTTGATTTTAATTGTCTTATTACTCAAAAGGGTAAATGATCGTGCAACTAATGGTGTTATGACACAACAAGAAGTAAAATGCACACCTAACAATCAATGAAAATGCATTGTGTCAAATGGAAAACATGGTATGCTACTATGTGAAATGCAAAATTCTCCTTCAAATGAAAAATGCAGTCATTCCTATATGAAAATATAACTAATATTATTCCAAGCAAACCTAGTGCAAGTACTATGCAAAATGCGAAATGCAAAAATGCATCATGTTGCAAAAAACAAATATTTTTGTATTTTTTGAATTAAAATGAGATAATGAAGCAAAATAATGACTCTACCACCCCCAGACTATGCAAGCACTATCAAACGGCACCCAAGCAAAGCACCAAGGTAAAACAGACCTAATGCACTAATCCCAAAACAAACAATAAAAAATGCAATGAAAAGAACATTTAAAAAAAATTCTAACTAAAAGACATCTCTAGTCAGAAACAGAGGTGTATATAGACTCTAGAAACATCCAAGGAGACTCAGCAATCATCAAAACTCACCCAACAACACTTAATATTCCCCTAAAAATCAAAACTCAGGGCATACACAACTGTGTGTAGAAAACCCACGTATATACGCGAAAATCCCAGTAAAACCCGCATGTACACGTGATTGCGAAGCAAAAACTCGCGTATAGGAAGAAAAAGAGACAAAAAGAAGGTAAAACAGACAAGCTGAGACAAAATTTACTCCTATCAGACACTATCAGACATATATGCCCCGGACCTGACTCAGAAACAAAGAAATTAGAGGAATTCAAGAACACTGGATGCCGATAAAAACCCCCAAAGGAAATGACTAGGAACTCCCCAGTATGGTCGCCAATTTTGTTACAGAGAAAACTTCCTATGGATTAGGGTACCACAATACATAGAGTAACCGTAGAAATCAATCATTTCCTATATGCAAGAGAAACCAAATATCTAACACTAAAGGATCTCGATACATACCTTATTCCGAACGGTTGATGTAGATCCCCGTTGAGCTTTTCCACTCTCGCTTGTATAAGTAATTTGCTATCTCAACATTCAGTAAACAAGACAAGCATGCTATTTATAATTGTGTTAGACCTACTCTAGCATATATATAATCAATAACATATTAGAATTTAAAAGCATCCATGGATTCAATACTCATTTAAATACACATTATTGGAATGGAAAAGATATTTCTATTAATACAAAACAAAGATTACAATAGTGACAACGTCTGTCGGTACGTATGCGAATCGGAAAAACTGAGTCCTCCACCTAGGCCTCCAACACTTCAATCCTCTATCTCTCGATAGCAAGCTCACAAGCAAATGAAAGCTTAGGAAGAACACAAAGTGCTCCAAGGGACAAAGGGATGCAGACTCAAGTATAAGCTCCAGCAACACTGGACTATAGTTCTCTTGCTCTTCAATTCCTCCTCTTTCAATGTATCCATATGGTTCCTTATACAGCGCTTCAATGGGGTAATGGAAGGTCAAATCCGAGCGATCTCAAAGCATATGGAAGGCCAAGAGACAAGTGATTCAGATCTACATCAAGGAAAACTCCAAAACTATTTGGCCTTTTGCACACATTCCAATGTATGCGGATTTAAGGGTCAAATCCACGTATATATGCAAGAATGGGTTTAAAAGTCACGTATATCAAACAAGACATGTTTTTAAGGATGTTCTTGGAAACAACACAGGTACAAAAATGGTCCATGGGGTCTAAAGAGTTTGTAGAGGGACAGGGAAGGCCATTAATGTGTGATCCACCATGTGTGGCAAAATCAGCTGTAGCAGGCCTTGATGAAATATTGTGTCAGTGTGTTTTTGAACACGAATGACATTGGATAATGAGTGAAGCACATGTCGGTGTTGCAGGAAGAAACTACGCTGGAAAGGCAACAGTGCGCGAGATATTGCAAGTTGGATTATGGTGGCCAAAAATACATATGGATACTAAGAGATTTTTCTGAAGCTGTGATGCTATCCAGAGAACATGAAAACCGCTACGACACGACGAAATGCTGCTAGCATTGCAGATAACCCTACAAGCATTTGATAAATGGACCGTTGATTTTGTTGGTCCTATTAGTCCGCTAGGAAAAAAGACTGGCGCGTGCTATATTATCACAACAATGGATTACTTAACCAGATGGGTGAAAGAAACACATGTTAAATATTGTACTGCTGCGAGTGCGGCGAAGTTTCCATTTGAAAATGTGGTGACAAGATTTGCTTCCCCGAAAATTCTCCTAAGTGACCAAGGTACACTTTTTTGTTAACAAAATGATTGATGAGCTTACTACAGAGTTCCAGATTCAGCATAGGAAAACGACAGCCTATCATCCTCAGGGGAATGGTATAGTTGAAACATTCAACAAGATTCTGGAAAATGCATTATCCAATGTATGCAATGCGCACAGAGATGATTGGGATGAGAAAGTTTCACCTATGCTATGGGCACACCGCACAACTTGCAAGATATTAACAGGACATAATCCATTTAGAATGGTATATGGACAAAAAGCTGGTGTGTCAATGGAATACATTGTGCCAAGCCTAAGAATTGCTGCACTAAATAAATGTCTTAGAACAATTGCTACAAGAGGAGCTAAAGAGGAGCTTCACCGCCATACTAACTTTTATAAGTAGAAATCAATGTTAGAGGGCCCTAGGATTAGGAGTTACATAATGTATTAATGTAAATAGCAATAAAGAAAAAGTGAAAAAAGTTATGCTATAATTCGGTTAACAATCAAATAGAAGGGTGCAATTTTTCTTAAGAAAACTTATGAGCAACGAAGGGTTCTTTGAAAGTGCATTTAGATGAGTTGTACAAGACCGAAGGGGAGTTACCTTCAGTAGAAGTTTAAAATACATAAGGGAATTACAATTCAATTAAAGGAATGTTATTTCCTCCAAATAATGGAAGTTGGTACAACTGCTTCAACATGCATCTATTGTTGGCTCTCCGGCAAGCCGTTTGTTGCCCAACAAATATAGTCATGTGATGATCGATGGCAAGCATTTATTTTCAATAAAGAGCATCATGATTGGTCGGAATCGATCTTGATACGATTTTGAATGAACAGCTGGGCGAAACCATTTTGGAAATCTTGCACTCGCCTTGGAAAATGAATCGTCCGCAATTACTAAAGTATTTTGGCTTTATAAAAGAAAGATACGCTGGAGGATGGAGTTCTCCCTCTCCTAAGGTTAACCCTTAATCCTTAATCATTTAGTTGGATTCAAGCAATTACATAATTAAATCAGGATGATTTTTAGTTTCTAAATTTTGTCAATTGGCTATTTTTTGGATTTTTTTCCAAAAAATAAATTCACTATTTGGTAATTTTTAGTGTTTAATATGGCCTATATTTATATAAAATATACTTTTTTATCATAATATTCTTCACAATTTACATATTTGAGTGTTAATTTTTTGTTTTATATTTAATATTTGTCCACCTATCTATAAACATGTTTTTTTAAACCAAAACAATAGCCTAAAATACTATACTTAAATCTAATATTAAAATCCTTAAAAAATGAGCTGTTCGCAAAAAAGAAAAAAAGAAACAAGGGCATCTCTGAATACTCAAAGTTTTATATCTGAAGAGAGTTTCCAGGAAACTGCTCGGGTCTTAGCTAAAGCTGCTCTACAAGGTCGTATCGATCGGTTGAAAGGCTTGAAGGAAAATGTTATTCTTAGGAGGTAACTCTAATTGATCAATGAAAATATGTTTAAATGCAATTTTTCCTATCATTTCCCTCGTATCAATCTGGAAATATGGACTAATAGAGGTTTAACTCCTAGAAAGACACTTTATGAAGCTTCTCGAAATTTGATCGTCCCTCAATAGATTTAAATAAACTTGAAATAACAATTCTAATGCTATTGCAGTCAAAGCACATATCAAAAGATGAATGTGGATCTCATAAAAGAGGTTGTTTAAACTCATAAGTTTGGATGATAATAACATGCAGGTCATAAATCCTTTTAAGCTACATCATATCGAATCATATCAATACAAAACTACGCTCTATATAAAGTGCTAATACATAAATAATATACTTATCTGCCAGAAAAGAATGGATTTATAGTTGTCTATCCTCAATCCAGACTTTGGTTTCCCCTTGGAATGAGCCTCTAACCTCTCGAGAGTAAAAAATGTGGTAGAAACAATATTCCATCGCTTCTTTATTCTGGCCACTAAATCGGTTACTACTTTCTTGAAAGAAACAAATTGTAACCCAACACAAGAGTGTCTATTTAATAGGAGGAAGGAACTAGACTTCCCATACAGGTGCGTCCAGGAAGATCTCCGAATCGTAAAGTCCCCACCCCCCGAACTAAAAGGGTTATAAAAATATATAATCTCAAATTAATGGCAAAGCAACATACCCTACACTCCTCACCTAGCTTTCTTGTAACGCAACAAAGAGTGTATATTTAATAGCAGGAAGGCAGTAGACTTCCCATGCAGTTGCGTCCAGGAAGATCTCCATCTCGTGGAGTAAATTTTTTTTATTAAAATATCTCAAATTAATGGCAAAGCAACATATCCTACACTCTTCATAGAGGTGGGTCTCTCTGTCATTCAAATAATACCTATTATAAGATATCTAAGATAGATCAATAAGATAAACCACATTGGAAAAAAGAAGCTTCCTAAAATCTCTATAATCTGAAATTTATATATCATTAAAAAATAACATAATAATTTGACATATCATTAAAAACTAGCATAAAGTTTTAAATAATATAGTTTTCTATTTACATGGTATAAGAAAAACCATTTTTTAATTTAAAAAATGGAAAATATATCTTCTTATTTTAATAGATTGGGATATACTAGTTTACGATTCATAACTAGTGACCAAAGTATTAAAAATAAATTATATATTACAATGATTAACTTTTTAAAATTGATTTGTAGGATTATTGTTCTCATGGTAATAAGTCTAGTGTGGATGTTTGTTATTGCATTGAAATGAAATTAATTTTTGATGCACTTTACTCATTTTTAAAAGTTAGGATTATTGAGAGTTGCATTTAAATTTTACATATCAATAAAAATATAACATAATAAGTTTACATATAATTAAAAAACAACATAAAAATTTAAAATAATATAGTTTTTCATTTATGTGCATGATATTATAAGAACAACCATTTTTTAATTTAAAGAATTGAAAATATATTAGATTGTTTTAATAGATTGGGATACACATAGGATTCATAACTAGTGGCCAAAGTATTAAAAATGAATTATATATTAGAATGACTAACTTTTTAAAATTGATTTGTATGATTATTGTTGTGATGGTAATGTAACCTACCTCAAAAATAAATATTTTTATTTATTTGAGAAAACATTATGTTAAAATTATTGTAAAGTTTTTATGACCAAGTTGGTCAAGGATGACTCTAATTGAATATTTATTTATTTAAATACTTAAATAGAAGAGACACCTATCCAAAAGAGAGTGTTGAAAGAGTGTTCACTAACCCACTAGGAGGAATGATGAGATGTAGGAGGATTAATGACAAGTGGCAACACTAGCATTTCACTTTCTAGTTGTTGCACGAAGCAAAATCCCTAAAATTGTGTTCATGTTCTGTGAGAAGGGGAACTGAGCAGGTGGCTCATTTAATTTCAAAACTGGCCCAAAGACCTAGGCAATATTATAAATACCATCGAATTGAGCAGGAGGCTTACTACATTCTATTTCCAAGTGAATGACCCTTGTGACTGCTACAAACTGAAAGGTCAAGGACACAAAGAATTCGATAAGGGGATAGCTAAAGTGAAATTCTTGAGTTAAGTTTGCTATTGAGTGCTAAGATTCAGGAAGTTTTGTGTATGCTGTTACATAGTCTCTTAGTCCTAGTGGTTCAATGAACATGCTCGAGAGTCCTAAGCAAGTAATCTTGACTGCTTCAGAAGATGGATGGGTGAAACGGTCTCCTTTGGGTGTTTTTTCCCTTTCTATAAATTATCCACGTTCTAAATTGTTTGTTGTTTATCTGTGATTTTATTTTATATCTGTATTTTGTTTATACCGAATGTGTAGCATTTACAGAGTTTTAATGGTAACTTTTCTATTTGGTATTTGTTCTGAAAAAGAAAAGCTCTAGTTATTTTCTTATGATACGATAAACCATTTTTCTGATGTTTATTAGTCTAATAGTTTTAAGATTTGTCATTTAGTCGTAGATTATGATGATTAATTAATTATAGACAAGGAATTTACTTTCTAGCTAGTGATAGTTAGAGTACGTCTATTTTCATTAGATTTGCTAAGTTCCAAACTAGAATTTGAATCCCCTTCTTATCACTTGGTATACCTAATATTTACTTAAACAAGATTATATTATCACTAATAACCAAACTAGGGTTTAAAGAGCTAAATTCTAAAATGTTATAGAGCCTCATTTAAAAGTTTACAATTTGCATGAGGTTTTATTAAAAAGGATTTGAAATTATACAATATAGTATTAAACAAGAGTTAAACATTTATACTCCAAAATTTCCACTACAAACCGCAAGAAGATACTATTTTTAGAGTACAATATTAATATACT
>LPNX010510998.1:59696-188075 GCA_001517045.1 Pseudotsuga menziesii | reverse complement strand
ATATATTAACTAGGATTTTACAAGGAAGACTAGTGATTTTATAAGAACAACCATTTTTTAATTTAAAGAATTGAAAATATATTTGATTGTTTTAATAGATTGGGATACACTAGTTTAGGATTCGTAACTAACGGCCAAAGTATTAAAAATGAATTATATATTAGAATGACTAACTTTTTAAAATTGATTTGTATGATTATTGTTTTGATGGTAATGTAACCCACTAGAAAAATAAATATTTTTATTTATTTGAGAAAACATTATGTTAAAATTATTGTAAATTTTTTATGACCAAGTTGGTCAAGGATGACTCTAATTGAATATTTATTTATTTAAATACTTAAATAGAAGAGACACCTATCCAAAGGAGAGTGTTGAAAGAGTGTTCACTAATCCACTAGGAGGAATGAGGAGATGTAGGAGGATTAATGACAAGTGGCAGCACTAGCATTTCACTTTCTAGCTATTGCATGAAGCAAAATCCCTAAAGTTGTGGTCATGTTCCTTGAGAGGGGGAATTGAGTAGGTGGCTCATTTAATTTCAAAACTGACCCAAAGACTTAGGCAATCTTATAAATACCATCGAATTGAGCAGGAGGCTTACTACATTCTATTTCCAATTGAATGAACCTTGTGACTGCTGCAAACTGAAAGGTTAGGGACACGATGAATTCGATGAGGGGATAGCTAAATTGAAATTGTTGAGTAAGTCTGCTATTTAGTGCTAAGCTTCATGAAGTTTTTTGTATGATGTTACATAGTCTCTTCGTCCTAGTGGTTCAATGAACATGCTTGAGGGTCCTAAGCAAATAATCTTGGTTGCTTCAGGAGACGATTGGGTGGAACGATATCATTTGGGTGTTTTTCTGGACCCCTTCTACAAATTATCCAGGTTCTGAACTGTTTATTGTTTATCTGTGATTTTATTTTATATCTATATTTTGTTTACACCGAATGTGTAGAATTTACAATGTTTTAATGGTAACTATTCTATTTGGTATTTGTTCTGAAAAAGAAAAGCTCTAACTATTTTCTTATGATATGATAAATAGTTTTTGTGATGTTTATTAGTCTAATAGTTTTAATATTTGTGATTTAGTCGTAATATGATGATCAGTGAATTATAGACAAGGAATTTATTTTCTAGCTAGTGATAGTTACAGTACATCTATTTTAATTAGATTTGCTAAGTTCCAATCTAGAATTTGAATCCCCCTCTTATCACTTGGTATACCTAATATTTACTTAAACAAGATTATATTATTAGTATTAACCAAACTAGGGTTTAAAGAGCTAAATTCTAAAATGTTATAGAACCTCATTTAAAACTTTACAGTTTCGACAAGGTTTTTCCACTACAAACCGCAAGAAGATATTATTTTCAGAGTACAATATTAATATACTTGATGTAATTATGTATTAAAAATCCTATTTAAAAATGATTCAATAAATCAAAGATGCAAAACTATAACCCTTGACACATGGAGAGTATATATATATATATATTAACTAGGATTTTACAAGGAAGACTAATGATGAACTTAAGCAAAAACAAAAATCAATATATATCTATATGCTAATAACCTTACGACTCATTTCATATTATATATATAGTAACCAAAACCTAATAGAGATAACAATACTTTGGCCTCGCGACCCAAACCCCCAGTCACATCATACTGTAACTAAGTTATAAAAATAAATAGTAATCAAACAAGGTTATCAAATCGAATACCGTTGAAGGAATTCAGCTAAAACAAAAAGAATTATCAATGATGAAGACTTGCATTAACGCTTACAATTCATTTTCTTCCCAACAACACATCACGGCTTAAATCCCTTAAATCCCACATTAAGAGAAACTATTTTCATTCTTTAAAAACTATCCTTTTTTCAGCCAAACCTGAGTTCAACCCATAGGGGCTGTTACATCTACAAGTAGAAAACAAATTGTTTAAATTGTGTCACACGTTAATCCATCTACAGTTAATACCAAACATCTCACAACAAAAAGGGAGAATACCCCATTAATTACCATGACATAGCATTGTTCTGTATTGTATAAAAACAAAAAATGAATTAAAACACACAATTGTCCACTCGGCCTTAGCATTACAAATCAACCACTATATTATCCATAAATAGCCTCATGGATTTAAAACAATTATGAGAAGAACAAGATGTAGATTTATAACCAAAATGACATTCAAAAAATTCAATCGATGGTGCATTCACAATAGAAAAACCCTTGCGGGATTTTTACAAAAACAACATTACATTTACATTTGTGAGAGCCAGGAGAAATCTCTACCAAAGAGCACGATGAAACC
The DNA here is from genome assembly GCA_001517045.1 of Pseudotsuga menziesii. Taxonomy (NCBI): domain Eukaryota; kingdom Viridiplantae; phylum Streptophyta; class Pinopsida; order Pinales; family Pinaceae; genus Pseudotsuga; species Pseudotsuga menziesii. Next base: position 185,745 of record LPNX010510998.1, on the reverse strand, counting down.
CTTTCCATTTACTAAGCTCCACAAAGTTTTCATTTTTTAACAAAAAATAAGAAGTAATGTTTCCATTACATTTCCCTTTGACTCCACGATCAAAAGGGATACCATTTTTAAATAACTGAAAGAGCCATAGAAAAAACCTCAAGGTTTACCATATTAATGAAAGAACATGCAGAAAATGACTCCAACTCTGTTTGTAGACCCAATCGCGACACAATATAGGCATAACCAATTGAGTCACACAAGAGGAATCGAAGTTCCATGTAACACCCCGGTTTTGACCCCGTTTGCATGATGTGTATAATGTAATTAATTGTGGTGAGGAGCTAAAGGAAAAATCCCCACCATCGATTTGGTTGTGTATGTTTCGGCAATGGGGATAGTTGCCAATGGTATATCTTGCTATCCGACACATTATAGTTTGGCATCATGTAAATATGCACATCAATTAAAAATAAACCCACAACCAGCTACGGCAGTGCAACGTTAAAATGAAAAGGGCATGATTCCAAAGGATAAGTGTGGGGGATGTCAAACCTTGGTCTATGGGGGGGAACTCATGTGTTACCACCTTGTTTGATTTTCCCATCTTCCCTTGTCTCATCCAACCACTTTAATGTCTTATTGAGTAGTTGAGGCAGTTATGGCTAGGAGTGGAGTGTGGCAGGACTGTCAATCCTTGCCCACATGCGCACTTCACCAGCACATTGACCTCACGTTGGTAAGCAACCTCCACTGCATTCTCTCCATTGCTTGTTCACTCTCACACAGGGACGCGCAGGAGGAGGCCGGTTCATCTTCCTTACACAGAGCTGAGTAAGAAGGGGGGGCGCAATTTCTTGCTTGGTTGTTGGTTCGCTTCCCTCTCTCATGCTGTTTGTCGGTCTGTGGTGGTATTTCTTCCATTCACGCAGACATCCGGTTTTCCTTTGGCATTATTGAGCTGTGTATTGTTTTCCATCCTTTGTGTTGGATCGTGAGCTATAGACCGCTATGTTTTCTTCCATGTTTTGCTTGGGCCGTGTCTTTTTTCCTTTGCGCACAGGTTGAGAGTTTGTGCTTTCCCCTTTTCGGCCTGTGTAAGTTCTCCAACCATTGTATTGAGGAATTATGTGTTGTGGGTGCTTGGATGTTGGACGACTGCTGATTTCCAAATCCATTGGCTGATTTTTCCCATGTCCACGCTGGGAGTTTGGCTTCTCCTCTATTTCGGGACTGTGTGAAGTTGCCATAGTTTTCACTGTGAGGTTGGGTTGCTGAAGTACCCTGGTTTTGGGTTGTTGCTGAGTTGTTTTGGCCACGCTAGGGCCAAGAACAACTCTGAGTTGTCTTGTGGCTTGAGCTGTGTTTCACCACTTGGTTGGGATTGTCACCTGGTTGTTTTTCCTTCCCCACAGAGCTGTGAATGGTTTGTTTTGCTGTGGCATGCAGTGGTTGGTCTTCAGACTGTTGAGAGTGGGATTAGAGTCTGGTTATGCATGAGAAGTTGGTGTTGAGGCCACCAGATTAGCATTTAGCCTATCCTAGCTCCTTGATGAGCTGGTAAAACCCTACTATGTAGTGGTTGGCTTGGCTGTGTTTGTGTAACCTTGGCTATGTGTAAGCCTGCATTGACCCTTATTCCTTGAGGAATCATGCCCAGCTCGGGGGTGGCAGTGTTGCTGAGAGATTGATGAGCACGCTGGCCTATGTTTGGGTGGAACGTTGCAGCGACGTAGCTGGTTGTGGGGCGAGTTCTTCATTAAAAGATAAGTACTGCTGACTATTTCATCTCTGCAATTATATATACTGTTCCATGAATTATGATGAACATGTTGAATGCTAGTTTATGTATATGTTTGCTTCTACTGAATGTTGAATAACTATGTATCTTTGTATGATGGATTATGCATCTTAGTATGCATTATGTTAAGCTTTTAATTTCAGCATTGATGTCTGTCCATGTTCTTGGGGCTGTTCGCCCGTTTTTTTGGCGTTAGTAGCGTCCTCTTGCTCGGTCGGAGGGTCAGGGACGTGACAGAGTGGTATCAAAGCGAAGGTTGCAGCATGGGCCTAAATGGACCACCAAGATGCAGTGACAGAAGCAGGGTTTCTTTCTGCCCAGAAAAGATCAGTAGTTGATGATAGGAAACTTCCAAAAATTTGCCTAAGTGTTTGAACTGTCGGTTCATTGGAACACTTAGTGGAAAGGACTTACGATGTAGTGGAAGAGCTAGGAAGAAGCATACCCGACGGAGGACAGTTGGAAGGAAAATTGTGGAAAATTCTCTAAGTGTTCGACATCCGTCGGAGGAAAATAGTTTATCGAGTGGCCGCCATTGCGGATGGCTAGACAACTACGTGTCCGGCGGGTAAGGCCTCCGACTGCAGACACTATCAAGAAGTTTTTAAATTTTTTCTAAGTATAGAAAACATCGGAAATCGAAAGAAGATAGTGGTTTGTGCACCTGCCGTTTCGGAAGCTTAGAGCACTAGCTTTCCGACAAGAAAAGACTGCCGATACCGATCAGTTTATGCGATAGGAGATTGGTTCACCGATCGGAAGAAGATCGAAGATCATGTTCCGCCATTGTGGCTGCTGATGGAACTATTTCACTGATAAAAATAAGATCAAGCGATGAAAATGAAGACTAAGGAGAGGAAAATTTCATCGGAAGCCATCAGCAGAAGACCACCGAAATGGCGACGTGATTTAGTGAATGGAGTACCCACAGTTTTGGCGGAGGTTAGTAGATTGATCTGCAAAATTTAGTCCTTTCGGGAGCCGAGGCGGTGGAAGACCAAGAAGAAAATTCCAAAAAATTTCTATGTTTGAAAACCATCGAATGAGCTAGGTAGAATTCCACCCGATGCACACGGACAGAACCTTGAGATGGAGCTGCAATGGCGGGAAGCTTGATGAGAAGTCTTCCGATGCAGTGGCGGTGGTAGAAGAAAGGGGAGGCTCACCGAAAGAGAGCCGCAATGGCAGAAACGAAGAGGTGTTGAGAGCCGATGCCGACAGGCGAAATTAGCCGACAAAGAGGAAAATTTTTGAAGACTTTGAAAATTTGAAAATTCCTCTAAGTATGGAAACCATCGGCGAAAGTTAGCTATTTGAACAGCTGATACAGTAGCAAGTATCGAAGAAAAATAGAAGATGAGGTTGCCGATGCAGCGGCGGAAGAGAAGAGAAGGTTTCGACGAAAATTAGTTGAAGGCAGAGCCGCAGTTTCGGCAGAGATCTCCCGAAGATCGCCGAAACGTCTAAAAAATTTAGTTGATTGAGAAGCCGATGCAGTGGTGGAAGGAAGAAGAATTTTTTTTTGGACTAAGTACAGAAAACATCAAAAAAATTTAGAGGATTGGACCACTGACACGTCGGAGAAAATTAGAGGATCAGTCCACCGATACGTCGAAAGCCAGAGGAGGATCGGCCCGAAACATTGGAAAAATTTAGTTCATTGGACCACCAATGAGCGTCAGATGAAGATCAGACCACTGGAGTGTCGGAATCTTAGAGAACTAGCCGTTCAATAGGTAGAGGATTCGATCGCCGATAAAGTCCAGAAGCATAGATGAATGGACCGGTAATGGGTCGGGAGAAATTAGTTGTTTCAACTGCCGATGAGTCATTTAGTCATGGAATCCATAGATAGTTTACTGCCCGACGTTGCGGATGCCTAAGGAAATATCCATCCGATGGATAGTGGTTCTGGTCGCTGACGCAGCGGAAAGGATTGTGGTTTGAATCGCTGATACATCGAAGAAGTTAGTTGTTTTGATAGCCGAAACGTCACACTGATAGTCAGGATGAGACCCGATTCTGCACAAGGAAATTTTGAGTTTTTCAAGTGGGATTTTCCAGTAGATTTCGACTGTTTTCAGTGGGATTTTCAGCTGTCTTTCAGTGGATTTTTAGGTGGCTAAAGTTGGCACCCCGACCAAAACATAGTTGTGTGTAAAAATGCAAAGATTTGGTGAAAATCATCATTTTTAGAAGTGGTGTGGTTTTCACACCTGAGGTCGGAATGAAGCATGTGGATAGGCGTTGGAAAGCTTATCCAGTAGGGAACAAGGGAAAGTCACCAGAAACTGAGCATGGAGTAGCAAAGTGTTAATTATGGCCACTGCTATCAAATGAAAAAATCTGGAAAATTGCATGCCTAGAGGTAGCAAAGACCATGAAGTCAAACCAACTATTACGTGGAAGAGGAATTCCATGCAAAGATGAGGGATTTGAAAGGGAAAATTCATTAAACCCTATCTTGTTGATTATAACTACGTTTCCTAAGTTTTATAGCTGAAATGTATGAGTATATGCTTTACGTACATAAGATAGTAAGGATTATACATTTATAATGAGCCACTAATGATAATCATTGCATTGGTGTTGGCATTAGTGGAAAAACTAACGACGACATGGACCTGGATGAATATGTTGCTGATGCTGATGAATGTGACTAGAAACCCTCTGGAGAAAGGGATGAGGCAACAAGTCCATAAACAAAAGTTGGTGAGCAAAGTTTGCAATCCTCTGCGAGATACCGACTAAACTGGTAATGCCAAGGGTGTAAGTAGGACCCATGAAGGTAAGAGTTTGATTTTGTCAAATTCCATGGAGTGGTAAAGGTAAGAGACCTCATACCATGTGGATATTTGAATATAGAAAGGTGTTATGCCTGTATATGTTGATTGAGCTTAGTAGCCCAAGGAAAGTAAGTACTGAGGATCTTGATTACAACAACGCATCCTATATGAAGTAGTCATAGTTAGGCCATGCATGGTATGTTGAATGCATAGTATTCCTGAATCAATGCAAGGTAGCATTGAATGAATATGCATTAAAAATATTTTATGAATCTTGTAGTCATGCATTGAAAGGATGCATATGAAGGGTGTGAGTGACTGATTGCATAAGTAAAGGTGCAAATGTTGTGATGACTTGCATGAATGCATTGAGATGAATGCATGTGATATTATGAATAACTAATGGCTGAAATGATGAATTGATGACAATTCAGGAACCATTTCAAAGGCTATTATGAATGCAGGATAGTAAGTGCATAAAGAGGATAGTCATGATCAATTGGCTGCCGGAAATGCTCTATGGAAGAGCAAGGTGGTACAAATGATACGCTTGTGAAGTAAGGAGTATCTAAACATTTCATTTAATTGTATGAATAATGTGACTATACCTTGAAAATGTTAGTATGATGATGATTGCATGAAGTAAATGAGTTTGGCAATATTGATGTGATTAACAGCTGGAAGTATTTGAATTTTGTAAATTCTAAAAATGCTTCAGTGATGGTTGTAGCAATGGAAAGGTTATATGCATCCATACTTACCAAGTGTTTGGTTGATTGAAGCTTAGGTTTCAGGTAGATTATTTAGAGCATGGCAATGTGAGTAAGACCATGACAAATGACGGAATCTACCATGTGAAAGAGCCAAACTTCATGAGAAGAGTCTCATGGCTGTGAGAATTGTTGGTATGCATAATGGGTTGTTAAATTTGAATTGTGAATTTCGGATTTAAGAAATTGCTAACAACTACTAATCACTATTGGCTTGCATAAGATTGTGTCAGGAGGACGCATTGTAAGTGGGTATTTATATTTTGCTAGTGAGCATAAAATTATAATGGGCATAGTGGTGCTACTTATGAGAAACCCACAAATGAGGATCACCTCATTGCTAAGCAAATCAATTTCTGTAGTGGTCAGAGTTGTAAATTCTTATTGAATTTAATTACTAATGTCATTGCTTGGTTATGGAACAATCAATTTGGATTGTATTATCAGATAATGATTGACTGTTTGGCTATTTGATGAATGTGCCAGGGGTACACACTGCAGGAAGATCATGTGTGATGGCCTGCAGGAGCCAAACTTCATGGGAAGGTTTTCCCTTATCTTGGAAATGGGTTTCGGGTGAAACTCCATTGGACATTTTGGAAATGTCTCATCTGCACTGCATGTTTGGTAAGCAACATGAGTGAGATGGTATGGGTTATGTTGGTAAGACATGTGTGAATATGAAATGTAAAAAGGAGTTGATATGGCTAACCGGGGGACTGTCAACTCAGAGAAGGGAGCCACCATTCCTCCTTAATGAAGGAATACTGCATTGGCAAATGGATAAGTGTTCTGTTACCCTTGCTAAGAATATGCATGTCAAATTATTAAAATTCCATATGTAGAACATGTTTTGATTTTATTTCCATGATGACTGATTGCTTGAGTATGAATAGGGCCTACATGGCACACATCGGAAAGGGGTGCACACTTTCCCGATGTTGGATCATGAAAGGGTTTTCAATATTGATTACACCCTACGGGGTGGATGCACTCCTGGTGTCTCAATACTTGATAGTGAATGATATGAAATATGGTTACAGTTTTAGAGCAATAATGCTGATGAGTTTGCTATATTGCTCATGTTGACAGGCTAAATAGATGTAGTTGGGTGTTGCACCCTAAAGAGGAAAGGAAAACGGATGTTGTGAGGGGTTGTGGAGTAAGGGTTATTGTTGATATAAGTGTATGTTGGTATAAGTGTATGTTGGGCTGTTATATGCCTGAGGATCCATAGTAGATCCTAGACCTGGAAATGGTCATGGTAAAGTTCCAAGCCCAGTCGACATGAGGATGTATTGGCTGGACATTAATTATTTGATGTTGTGGAGCAGCCCGCGTGCTGACCTAAACATCCAAGTCCATATGCGATCCCAAGGCTTGCAAAGCGAAGCAGGATCCCATGGACCAACGAGGAAACGTACAATACAAAAAAGTATTGGATTATTTTGCTTATGAATATACATGTGTATATGATTTGGTTATGATGTTTTAAGCTCTTGTTCTAGAGATAAAGCCGATGAGAATAAACTAAACATGTGAATCTATTCAATGTTTGGATATAGGTATCGCTGGGAGCGAGGACTATGAGAGCATCCTAGGGGTGCATGTGGACATGTGACTGTCATGGAGAGCTTGGAATGAGCGATAATGAAAAAGGTGCTAATAAGACTATGGAGGTCCTAGCAGCCGAGAAAAACCATGTGGAGAGACTCCATGGTTTAGAGGTCTAAAATAGACCAAAGACACTAAGTGTCATGACCAAGAAGGATTGGTCCAGCATTCACGGTGAAGTGAAAGAGGCTGAGAGCATGAAAATCCACAGCGGTGGTTTGGGTTCTAGGATGGAACGAAACAAAGAGGGGAAAAACTCTTGCTGCTCTCTCTTTCCCTTTTAATTATATATATATTTATGCATTGTGAAAACAAAAGATTGTTGAATGCATGTATGACTGAAAATGGAATGTGTGTATTTGTTGAAACTAAATTATGAATGCTGGAATAGTTAATTCCCTGCCCAAGAATGGACATGAATGAGCTCATGTTCCTATTGGGGAGGCATGAAAAATATGAAATCCTCCTTGATGAGACTTGGACTGTCATGCCAATTGGGTAATTAACTGACCGATTTTGATGTCTATATTATGCTTGGTCTGATAGAATTTCAATGGTGCATTTCACAGGTGAGAAAAGTGATACCTGGTGGTGCACATTGATCATGGCAGTAGATCATAGTTGCTGGAATTGGATGGAAGTCTCCTTCAAATGATTGCCAAGACCCAAGAAAATCTTGGGGAGATGCTCAAGATACAGAAAACGCAAAATGAATTGAACCACCATATTTTGCAAGACTTTATTGGTTTGCAAAGGGAGGTAAAAGGCCTTCTGGGAGCAATCGACAAAGGAAAGGAAGGTGGATCAGTGATGGGACATTCGTCCAAGTGACCCGTTAAGAAACGGTCGAGGCATGAAGACTCAAAGGAAATTGAGCAGGTAAAGATGAAGTAGCCAGTGAAATGTTGGGAATATGGAGGACATCATTTACGTCAGGACTACCCAATGAGGGAACATGAAGAGGGAAATAGCCACAAAGTTCCTAGACTTTAGGATAAGCTGAAAGCTGAGAACCAGTAGGAGAAGTTCATGGAAGCCGAGGGGCTTGGTCCTGAACGTTAAAAGTAAATAATTGAACGTGGGACAGATCTACAAAATTTCGAAATTTTGATGTGCAATTATATATGTATTCCTATGTATTGGAACACCGAGGACGGTGTTATTCCAAGGGGGAGGGTAATGTAACACCCCAGTTTTGACCCCGTTTGCATGATGTATATAATGTAATTAATTGTGGTGAGGAGCTAAAGGAAAAATCCACACCATCGATTTGGTTGTGTATGTTTCGGCAATGGGGATAGTTGCTGATGGTATATCGTGCTATTCGGCACATTATAGTTTGGCATCATGTAAATATGCACATCAATTAAAAATAAACCCACAACCAGCTACGACAATGCAACATTAAAATGAAAAGGGCATGATTCCAAAGGATAAGTGTGGGGGATGTCAAACCTTGGTCTATGGGGGGGAACCCATGTGTTACCACCTTGTTTGATTTGCCCATCTTCCCTTGTCTCATCCAACCACTTTAATGTCTTGTTGAGTAGTTGAGGCAGTTATGGCTGGGAGTGGAGTGTGGCAGGACTGTCAGTCCTTGCCCACATGCACACTCCACCAGCACATTGACCTCACGTTGGTAAGCAACCTCCACCACATTCTCTCCATTGCCTATTCACTCTCACACAGGGATGCGCAGGAGGAGGCCGGCTCATCTTCCTTACGCAGAGCTGAGTAAGAAGGGGGGGCATGATTTCTTGCTTGATTGTTGGTTCCCTTCCCTCTCTCACACTGTTTGTTAGTCTATGGTGGTATTTCTTCCATTCATGCAAAGATCTGGTTTTCCTTTGGCATTATTGAGCTATGTATTGTTTTCCATCCTTCGTGGTGGATCGTGAGCTATAGACTGCTGTGTTTTCTTCCATGTTTTTCTTGGGCCGTGTCTTTTTTCCTTTGTGCACATGTTGAGAGTTTGTGCTTTCCCCTTTTTGGCCTGTGTAAGTTCTCCAGCCGTTGTATTGAGGAATTATGTGCTATGGGCACTTGGATGTTGGACGACTACTTATTTCCAAATCCGTTGGCTAAGTTTTCCCATGTCCATGCTGGGAGTTTGGCTTCTCCTCTATTTTGGGACTATGTGAAGTTGCCATTGTTTTCACTGTGAGGTTGGGTTGCTGAAGTACCCTGGTTTTGGGTTGTTGCTGAGTTGTTTTGGCCACGCTAGGGCCAAGAACAACTCTGAGTTGTGTTGTGGCTTGAGCTGTGTTTCACCTCTTGGTTGGGATTTTCACCTGGTTGTTTTTCCTTCCCCACAGAGCTGTGAATGGGTTGTTTTGCTGTGGCATGCAGTGGTTGGTCTTTGGATTGTTGAGAGTGGGATTAGAGGCTAGTTATGCATGAGAAGTTGGTGTTGAGGCCACCAACTTGGCATTTAGCCTATCCTAGCTCCTTAATGACCTAGTAAAACCCTACTATGTAGTGGTTTGCTTGGTTGTGCTTGTGTAACCTTGGCTATGTGTAAGCCTGCATTGACCCTTATTCCTTGAGGAATCATGCCCAGCTCAGGGGTGGCAGTGTTGCTGAGAGATTGATGAGCACGCTGGCATATGGTTGGGTGGAACGTTGCAGCGACGTAGCTGGTTGCGGGGTGAGTTCTTCATTAAAAGATAAGTACTGCTGACTATTTCATCTCAGCAATTATATATACTGTTCCATGAATTATGATGAACATGTTGAATGCTGGTTTATGTATATGTTTGCTTCCGTTGAATGTTGAATAACTGTGTATCTTTGTATGATGAATTATGCATCTTAGTATGCATTATGTTAAGCTTTTAATTTCAGCATTGATGTCTTTCCATGTTCTTGGGGTTGTTCGCCCGTTTGTTTGGCGTTAGTAGCGTCCTCTTGCTCGGTCGGAGGGTCGGGGACGTGACATTCCACGTCTTACTAGAGCACCTGCTAGAACGTTTTCCCTCATCCAAGTAGTAACCAAGAGGAGTCTCCTGCATTGCAAACATCATAGGTTATAAAACTTGAAACAAGTAAAAAGAAAGAAAAAAAACTATTTTCAGTGAAAAACCATAGTAAGAAGCTTACTTATGAAAGAGAAGACATAGAAATATTGTGGTGTAGAACAAATCCATTGTCATAACAAGTTGCAAACCAATGAATCGTTTGGTTTAAAAATAAGTGTTTTCCATTTTGGATTTGAGAGGGTGTGGCCAAGGACGAAGGCCTGAAACTCGAGAGCTCAACTCTCCCTTCACTCCTTCACAGAGACAAATGAATGCAATAGAAAAAACCCCTAGGTTTTCTCGATGTCATTACATGATTTCGTGTTGTAAATATTTAAGACATCACATGGCTTAGCAGGTATCACATTAAATTCAAAATGTCAACCCAAAATCTATAGCTCGAAAAACTTCCAAATCGCCCCATGAAAGCCTAAGGTTGTTTCTTATGCTTGTGTGTATAGGACAAGCATTTGTATGTTGTTTAATTAGGATAATATATGTGTTTAAGTTAGCCTTGCATATCTTTAGCAGGGCTCAAAATTATATTAACACAAGTAGGAAATCTTGAAGCAAGGTCACATGCAGAAAAATGATAGTAGTTTTTCATTAGCTTCACACCTAAGTAAGACATGGAATCCATCGTCCAAACTGCACAAGAAGGCTTACAAGTAAAACAAAATAAAGCATAACTAGAAACTACAAAAACTTCAATCGTCAGAAAGAAAAGTAACATTATTCATAAACTTAATGACAAGAAAGAAGTGTCATCATAACGTTACGTTGCATCTTAATCTTGTCGCAAATAGTCATTTTTTAAAAGAATAAACCTATTTTTGAAGCTCGTATGAGTCTAATTCATCCTTCATATTTTGCAGTCAGACCCAAGGCACATTTTATTGTTTGTCGTAACTGTTAAAACGCAAATTTGAACATCGTATGGATTTATTTATTCCTACATAATTTTTGTTAGAGTTTTATTTTAAAAAAAATTGCTTATGAAAATTGGAGATGTTACATGTGGTATCAGAGCAAGTTCCAAACACTAGGTCTGATTGGCTCACTCGCATACAAACAAGAAACAAAATATACTGATCATGTTTTGAAACTATTTATGTACAGAAATATAAAATTGTTTTTTGCAGAAAAATGGAAGGTGTTGAAGCATCTACTAAAAATGGATCCCATAACAATAATCGAGACAAAATTTATGTGGAATTAAATAATCAACCCTCATAGTTCCTTCAAAAAGTGAAAGAGTTAAAGGATGAACTACAAACTGTGAAAGTAGATAATCAAAGAATTTTAGAACTAAATCAGATTTTACTAGACAAAATATAGAAGAGAAGAAAAGATAAAAGAAATGCTTATGAAATTGATTCTGGAACAATATCTTACAAACACAAAGGTAAGAAATTCAAATGTTCTGATAGTGAATTTTCTTCAGGAGTTAAAGTAAGGTTGCATAGAGGATGGTATAAATACACTAGTGAAAGTAGTGAAAATGACCGTAGTCCTAGAAAAAGGAAGTATAAACCGTATGAAGAGATCTCACGAGAATTTAAAAAGATAAAACCAACCATGTTTAGTGGGGAAGTGGAAAAGGGTGAAGAATCTGAGGCTTGGTTATCGGGGCTGAAAAAGTACTTTCAGATTTATAACTCCTTCGATAGCCTGAAATCCCATATGGCTATCTACAACCTTACCGGAAATGATGACATCTGGTGGAAGGACATAAAAAGAGTAAAAAAACTTAAAGAAAAGTATTTAACCTGGAGAGTCTTTAAAAATTACTTTAAAAGGAAATTCTTATCTGAACAATATTATGAAGAAAGAGCTAAAGAGTTTTATGAACTAAAACTAGAATCAATGTCAATGAAAGAGTTAAGCAGTAAATTTCTGATTTTATTAAGATACATATCCTATATAATTGACGAAAAGCCTAAAATACAGAGGTTCCTAAGTTGTTTGCCTGCTAGTTTCAAGGATATAATTGAATTTGATAATCCAAAGACCCTTGAAGAAACAATGAGAAAAGATAAATTCTGTTACGAACAAAGTGAAAAGAGAGAAAGCATACCTAACTGGAAGAATAAGAGAGCAAGTAACTATGATGAGAAAAGAAAAGATTTTAAGACTAATAGAAGGTTCAGAAATAACTCTTGAAATTTCTCTATAAATAATTATCAAGGAACAAATTTTAACGGTAAAACACAACAAAAAATTACAACACCAAAAGGAAGAGACATGCCTAACAATTATGTTAAAATTAATGAACATAAGAAACCTGTAAAGTTATGGGAATGTCAGGGACCTCACTATGAAAAGGATTGTCTGAACAGAAGGAGGAACTACAACAATGTGCATACCATTCATGAAGAGGAAACAGTTGGAGATGTAGCAAATGAAATGCCCAGAATAAATGCAACATTGGAAAATCAATAGGATGACCATCACACCTCCATGGTGGAAGTACAAGCTATGATACAAAATGAGCTTCTATTTTGATTGACCCAAGTGCTAGTTTAAGCTATGTATCACCTAACATTGAATAAAAATGCAAATTATCTTTAATTTTTTTTGTAAATTCTTGGTTGGTGTAGTTAGCTACAAGAACCAAAAGAAAAGTAGTTAATTATGTTGAAAGTTGTGAAATGTTTATGAGTCAGTTTAGAACTCAAGTAAATTTAAATGTATTTTCGTTAGGATATTATGATTGTAACATACCTCAAATTTTAACATACAAAAATTCTATAACCATATATCTTCAGACATAATAATAAAATAACTAACTGTTATGAGGCTTTACAAACAAATATAGAGTTTACAATATAACCCTAGCCATATGAAATGATCAACATATCCTTAAAAAATTATAAACCCTACTCTAAAAAGAATAGATTTCCAAACAAAACTCAAAAATATAAGTTATTGTTCTTCCGCAAGAACCATTCCGCAGCTCCGATTCCTCATTTTGCATTCCGCATTGTTCTTTCCACTGCGGAATCTGCAAAACACAAGGTGTGACGGAGTCCTTCGAACCACTTTCTGACTTGCACCTCTCGCGCTTCTCCCTTCTACCTTCCGCCGTGGAATTTGGAAATTAGAACTCAATGAAATGACCACCTTGTCTTTTGATTTTCTTCCTTCCGACTTTCTCCTTTCCGCTGTAGACCTCGGAAGTCAGAAACTCTATGAAATGATCACTTGGTAGTTCAGCTTTTCGCCATCTAACTTCCTCCTTTCTACCATCCGTTGTGGATCTCAGAAATTGGAAAAAACCCGCGGAACAAACACTTTTCCTTTCTACCTTCCATTGCAGATCTCAAAAATTGGAAAAACAACCTTTTTCCCATTTCCCCCCTCCCTCCTTCCGCCTTCCACAGGAACATTTCGGGCTGCGAAGAATACCAAATTCTGTTAACTTGGATTTTATACCATCCACGCTGTTGATTTTCTTGCAGCTTATGTCCTGATCATTGATCTGATTCTTTGGGGATAAAATATCGATCATTGATCTACTTCTTTGTGGATTCCAAAATGAAACCTCCATGACTATTAACAGTCATTGATATTCCTTGTGGATGCAATCTTGACCATTGATCTACTTCTTTGTAGATCGATGTCTAACTCACTCAGGAAAACTCAAGCTTGTAACAAAATCCTTTGGATAAAAAATTTCGTGCCCGCTCTCTATTGTTAATCAACTTGCTAGTTAAATCAACGAAATGGATTTTTGATCGTCGAATCAGTGCCCCCACCAAATCAATGGTGGAATTCAAAAACTATGAGGTGCATTCCATAAAGATTTTGTGCAGGTCAAAAGTTTTTCCACAACCTGCAACTTCTCCCAGTGAAATCGGTGTGGACAGTCGATCTATTTGATGCCGAAATTGGACTTCAGAAACTTCAAGTTTTGTTAACTTAATTCTTGACTTTCCACTTCCGCATTCTGCATCTACTTTCCACACTGTTGATCCTTGTGGATTTAATCCTGACCGTTGATCTGATTTGATGTGGAAATCAGACTTCAGAAACTTTTCCGAATCGTCTATCTAGATTTCGATTAGATCTGGACCGTTGATCTTCTAATCTTTGTGGATCAATGTTTAACCTTATAGATTCAAGAGTTTTTGGTTTTATTTGAGGTTTTGATTTACTACAAGCTAAATCGATCTGAATATTAACTTCATGCTTAACCCTTCATTGATTTCGTCTTCTTATTCATAATTTTAACAGTCAAGCCCTAACCGTGGTAACTTGATTAGGGATTCAGATATAAAAATTTAAGGTTTCCTATGTGTAAAAAGAAAGGAATTTTCAACCGCAACATTGTAATGTCCCCAAAAATTGAAAAAAGTAAAAAATTATTAGGCCAGTGAAAACCACCTATGCTTGACATTAATTGTACTTTGTGGAATGTGTCGTACTCTGATTGTACTGATATTTTTTCGTGAGTTATTCTTACATCCTGTTTCCATATTTCTCGATGCGGTTATTAATATGTTACTTACATTGTTGTGATATTGATTACTGTTTGTACTATGGTTAAGCATTGACGTGTAAGTTAGTTATTTGCTACATACTTCATTGTTTATTAACATGTGCTTACTATCGTATACATGATTCTAACTTGACTTTGTTAATGGATAAAGGGGTGGAGTGGCAGGACTAGTTTCCCTTGTAACCACCTGAGAGGTAACAGTTTCTACTTGTCACAATGGGCTTAGTTAGTTTTGTCGAAGTAATGCACTCTTGTCCCATTTTTGTGCAGGTGCACTTGGTGACGAAAACTTGTTTGTAAAGCTTAACGGAAAGTGCCGATCGTTTGGTCGCTAGTGCTTGCATTTGCAGCTCTATCCTAGTGACATTCACAAGTTGTTATTATTATTATTTATGGACTTTATGCTAGTGACGGGGTCACTACCGCACCTATTACTTGCATGACACATACTTGTTTATTTATGTGACACTGATTTATCCTGGTGTAAATGATTATGACTTTATTAGGTCCTATCATATTCTTACTATATGTTTTTAATATTGGCAATATAATACAATTGCTAAAACCTTACCTTAAACATTTCCATGGCATATTTCATATGCCATGGACTTAAGGCTTAAAGCCTAATTTATTTGATGCATGTATGGGTTTATGCAAGTTCCAAAGGTTTTGGGACAAGGTTTAATATCGTGACCCAAACTATGGAGTTGTGGGTTTTTGTAAAAGATATTGGGGGCCACGGTGGCGACATTAATTTTCCGAGGAATATGTGGAAACCACACTTAGGGCTTGGTTCAGTCATTAGTTTGGATCATTTGTAGCTCTGTTTCTTATGTTATTCTCCTGTGTGGGTGAATGAACACGATGATGATGGCTTAGCAGATAGGTAAGATGGGTGTTCTGGTTTCGCAACATAATTTTCTTGTTTGCTTTCCATAATATGTCATACTTCTCAACGTGGTTTCTATATGTGGTTGTAGGTTTGTAGGGGTGGCAAGAGAAGGTTTGGGTCGTAGCTCGTGGGAAAGACCGTGGTAAAATCCATACCCTTCAGTAAGCCTATTGTACAAGCATTTACTTGTCCTCTCTTGGATTTGTGGTTATGACTGAGTTGTAACTCATCATTGGTTGGATTCTGCTTGGGTCTAGTTTCAATGGATGTGTTTTGGGTTGGGGTTTGTATGTAACTTAAAAGAGCTCTGTGTTTTGTAAGGTGATAGGATATGGGGTTTTGTTGTTGGATTTTTGATTTCCTTCGGGCCTAAGATTGAAATGTACTGGGGCCTAAATCGTGGGTGCTCTGTTTAGTGAAAGGGGCCTAGGTAGCTCTCGACAAGCTTTGCGTAAATTATAAAGGATGTTTTCAATAGGTTATAGGAAATGGGAAGCACCATTGCTTGCAATGGTGCAATGGAAGAAGGTAACTACTTTGTAAACTCGTTAATGGTTTTATAAATACTGTGTTTATAAATATTTATTGCGTCAATTTCAATGGTTAATAATTCATGGACGGTGTGGATTTTGCATTTGTTATATGCATTGGTTGTATGGATGACTTTGTCTAACATCATTATAGATTTGGGGCCATGCTGTATGGCATTATCATTTCCTACACTTGCAGCTATATTAGCGTATTTATTGTTTTTGGTTTCATTGTGTAATATGAAATGGGGGTTGTCTGTGGTGTAACCCTGCGACTAGAAACCATCACTATTGGTAAAATTTGATAGGGTTGAATATTTGGAATTGTTGATTATTATATTGAGTTAGATGAACAAGGCCGAGGCCATAGATTATAGCTTGTATAAATTTATTTGGGTCTTTTGACCACTGTGTAGAGAGTTTAGGTTTTGTTTATAGCCTTTGTATAATTCATATAGCGTAGCTTTGTCAAATAATAATAGACCATACAGGATTCGATCCTGGGTTGTTTACAGTGATGAGGGTTTATTTTATATGGATACCATTTGGGGATTTAATTCCCACAAGATTCGATCCTGTGACCTCTACGCGATTATGTTTGTTGTAATGAACACTATAATTGGTATATGGTTTTTAACTGATTACTGTAAATGGTATTACGTTTGTTGGTAAATGATCGTGTAATTGATATTATATTGGATTTTATTATATTGGGCATTGTATTTAAGGTATGCAATTCTTACAATGTAATTTATAATGTTTATATGGTTTGATTTGTTGTTTATGCAATGAGTTATTTATGCATATAATTTGTATACTGCATAAGCTTTCATAGATGTACTTTTTAGTAATAATATAAATCTTGGACCATTAGATGGTCTCGATACTTGGACCGTTGATTTGATTTATGATAATATTTGATTAATGCAGAACATTTTAATGTTTATTCAAGTTCTTAGTAGGTATATAGTGATGCAGACCCTGTGAGGTCTTTGCTGGTTTTTATCTTAGCTTTAATAATTTGGTTTTATGATTATTCTTAGATGTGTTTATAGTATTTCTAGATTAGAATTACATCTCTGTTTTATACCTGATAATATATATATATATTTGTTAGGTTTTATTTATTATATTTAATTAATGGTAATTTATATTTAGGTTTTATTAAGGCTTAGATCTGAACTAGTCCTCTACTCCTAAACATGGCTTTGTTGGTAATATGAAACCTGTCAGTAGAGTACATAGATAAATGCACAACTAGTCACTTATTAGAAATAAATCATAGACTATAGGAAAACAAGATTTAAGCTGTAAAATTCAATACAGAAATAAAACTAAAAGTACAAAACCCTTGATAAATCTTTAAACAAGAATTAAATTATAGCGTAGGGTTTATAATGAAAAATGTAAACCCTAAAGGAAATTTGACAAGAAAATAAAGGTACATAGGGTTAGAAATATAATATAAAGACTTGCATAATCTATCCAGCACTTAATATAGATAATGAAATAGGTAGACAAGAACCTCATACCTAAAAATTGAAGCTCTTCTAATTGATGAAACCTGCACACTCAATTACCCAACATTAACAATTCATAGGAAGATCTGACATCTGTATAGATGACTTAATCATTTGGGAACTACCATGTTCCATCCAACCATGACCCAGAACCGTTCTTGGTTTCAATCCGGATTCCCTTGAGATGGTTCCAACATGAAAGTAGCTTAGAGCTCCTAAGGTAAGGCTTCCCTAACTGGTATATCAGGTTTGGATCAGTTCTCTTTTTTTTCCCCTTAGGAAAATTTTCTCCAAGAACTCTCTTGAGAATAAATCAGGCAGAATAAAATGACTCCAAAAATATGGAAGAAATCCCCAAGCCTCTCTTTGTCTTGGGACTTTATAAACAGAATTTTCAGTCAAAGGGGCAGTTAAATCAAGAATCATTTCATTTCTCGATTTAACCCTTTTTATTTAATTTAGTACTTTTAATATTTTAACTTAGGAACTTTTAACTAGTTCCTGATTGGAATTTTATAGGTATTATAATATTTTTTTTTATCTTAGTAATAATAGAAATAGATGGAACTTTTCCTTCTTTCTTACATTATTAATATTGTTACTATGTGTACTCTTTACAAATACTCTGTATAAAATAACAAATAATAACATTTGTCTTAGGGTATCACATATTGGGATCCTTAGACTTATGACACTTTCTTCATTAAGGTCATCAGGTAGATGGTTAGGTCTACTACTCTAGGAAACTCTAAACATCCTTGCATGTTGGATTCCCTCGTATAACACGGTATTTCTTCAGTACTTAGTGAGAATACAAAAATTTGAAATTTCATTTAACCACTTATAAATAAGTCAGATGAGATCAATATTTTTTTCTCAAGTCGTTTTCACTTGGGAATCATTAATTCTTTTCTGTAACTCCTAGCGCTTACCAGAGCCCATATTCAATGCTAAAAAACATGGTGTTATAAATTTAGTGCAATTTCAGAGCTCCTCGCTCAATGCTAATGCTAGGATGTACTTGTACGATACACCTATGGATACAATGGCCAACGATTTGATGTTCTAGAGTTTATGCTCGACATCAACATGGAAGGCTCTAGGGATTATTCCCAACAATTCCAATTTATATTTTCATGTGTTTCGGAGCTTCATGCTCAACACAAATGTCTCAAAACTCATGTTCTTTAGAGCTTCTCGCTCAACACAAATATAAGTACTCATGTGCTCCTGAGCTCCTCGTTCAACACAAAACATCTCATCAATCATGTGCTTCAGGGTCCACACCCAACACAAGAAGATATATATATATATATATATATCATATGCAATTGGCTTACGCCCATTATATCAAACAAATAATCGTGTTCATATGCAGTGTGGTCTTCCACCCAGTATATAAAAATAAAATATCAATATAACATCATAATCAATGGGGCTCATGCCCATAAGTGTTAGGCCTAAAATTCGGAATATTACATACCTCCCCGCTTAGAAAAACATCGTCCCCTGTGTTCTAGGGACTTAGAATGAAATCATGAAACAAGGTGGCGTAAGAATTTTTCATGGTGGATTCATTCTCCCAAGTAGCCTCATTGGTTTCGAAGTGCTTCCATTTCACTTTCAACTGGAATACGGTGTGCTTCCTGAGATGCACCTCTCTCTTGTCCAATATATGAAGAGCTTCAAGGGAAAAATCCCGTTCACGTTCCACCTGTCATAAGGACCAATCAACCACATGTTTAGTATCATAAACATATTTCTTTAATAATGATGCACAAAAAACATTATGGACTCTTATGTGCACCTATAACACTAGTTCATATACCACTAGCCCTCTCTTAGCCATTATTTCAAAGGGTCCACAAAACCTAGGTACTAACTTACCGCACCTTTCCAAGCTCAACGAGCTCGATTTCCATTTTACTTTCAAGTAGACATGGTCGCCTATTTGATAATCTTTATATTTTCTTTTCTTTTCCGCGTAGCTTTTCTGGAGGTCTTGTGCTTCTTTAAGGTTCACCTGGACCTTGGTAACCAACTATTCCAATTCCTTTAATAAATCAGGCCTTAACATGAGCTAGTCCACCAGGCTGTCCCAAGTAACCGATGTTATACACTTTTTTCCATAGTGTACCTCAAAGGGACTCATCTTGGTGGAAGTCTGGTAATTGTTGTTATACGTAAACTCCACGAGATGTAGGTAGTCTTCCCACTTTGTGGGGTTATTCATGAAATACATCCTAAGCATGTCCTCAAAAATCTAGTTTACCCTTTTTGTTTTCCCGTCTGTCTACGGGTGATAAACAGTATTAAAGTTCAACCGTGTCTCTAATCTAGAGAATAAAGATCTCCAAAAGTTTTGGGTTAAATTTGTATCTTGATCCAAGATGAATTCCTTGGGTATCCCGTGCAATATAAATATCTCATTTAAGAACATATTGACAAGGTGTACTTCCTTATAGGTCGACTTCACTGGAATGAAGTGTGCTGCTTTTGACAATTTGTCAACTACTATAAAGATAGAATAATTTTGTTTCTTACTTTTCGGTAGACCGGTGATAAAATCCCTACTAATGACATCCCAATCCCATTCTGGAATGGGTAGTGGCTGCAGAAATCCTGAAGGATGTTGATGCTCAGTTTTGATTAGCTGACATTCCTGACATTTCGCGATAAAAAATGAAATGTCAGCCTTCAAGTTAGAGCAGAAAGGTGTCTCTTAACTGTGGATATCATCTTCTGAAATCCTGAAGGATGTTGATGCTCAGTTTTGATTAGCTGACATTCCTGACATTTCGCGATAAAAAATGAAATGTCAGCCTTCAAGTTAGAGCAGAAAGGTGTCTCTTAACTGTGGATATCATCTTCTGATATCCCAGATGCCCCGATTAGGGTGTCCAATGAAATTCCTTGAGGATGTCGGACCGAATTTCCCTTCCTTTGGAATGTACAATCTCTCCTTGGACCATAGCAGTCCTGTTTCATCTATCTTGTACTCTTTTTGTTGTTGAAACAACTTGTCATCTTGGAATTTCTTGAGGATTTCTACATAGAAAGGGTCAAATCTATTGACCATTCTAATCCTCTAGTGCAAATCCGAATCGGGTTAAATTAAATTCACCTCATATATCATATGAGTTTGTCAACTCAAAGCATCAACAATCTTGTTCTCTTTTCCCTTAATGTGCTTTAGCTCGAAATGGTACTCGCCAAGGAAACCCAACCATCTCGCTTTCCTAGCATTCAGATCTACTTGCTCGAATAAATACTTCAGACTCATATTGTCTTTCTTCAGAAGGAATTTCCTTTCCATGAGGTAGTGTATCCACATCTTCAATGCATGAATGATGGCTCCTAACTCAAGACCATGTGTGGGGTAATTCCTCTCATGTTCTTTTAACTTTTGTGATTCATAACAGATCGCATAATCATTCTGCTAGAGGATGCCTCTGAGCCCTTCCTTTCTTGCATCCGTGCAAAAAATAAAATCCCCACAGGGATCTATAATTTGCAGTATCAGTGCAGTCGTCAAAAGCTGCTTAAGATTTTGAATACTTTCCTCGTAGTTGGTCGTCCATAAGAACTTATTTTCCTTCATTTGCAAAGTGGTCATGGGACAAACTATTCTTAAGAAGTTCTTAATGAACTTTCGATAATATCTAGATAATCCCAAAAAGGACCTAATGTTGGTGACACTAGTAGGGGTAGGCCAATCTTTTGTGGCTCTAATATTTTTCGGGTCCACAACTATCCCTGTCTCGAAGGTAATGTGACCCAAGTACTATATCTGTGGTTTGTAAAAATCACATTTACTAGAATTGGCATACAGCTGGTGTTCTCATAACACCCGTAGCACTATGAAAAGGTGTTCCTCATGTTCCTCTTTAATCTTAGAGTAAACTAGGATGTTTTCCATCAAGACCAAAACAAAATTATCCATATATTTACTGAATATACTGTTCCTCATACACATAAACTTCGTGGGTGCATTGGTCAACCCGGATGACATTACTACAAACTTGTAGTTCCTGTACCTTGTACGAAATACGGTTTTGTGAATATCCTCATCTTGAATCCATACCTGATAGTACTCGGATTCCAGGTTGATATTTGAGAATATCTTGGATCCTCCTACTTGATCAAAAACGTCATCGATCCTAGGGAGTGGGTATCTATTCTTGATAGTCATTTTGTTAAGATGAAGGTAATCGATGCACATCCGCATCGTACCATCCTTATTCTTTTTGAAAAGTATCGGTTCTCCCCAAGGGGACACACTTGGTGGGATATATGCTTTTTCTATCAAACCTTGAAACTACAGTTTGAGTTCCACCAACTCTAGTGCACTCATGCGGTAAGGGGCTTTTGAAGCTGTAACTAATCCTAGTATCAGTTCTATGGAAAAGCATAGGTCTCGTTTCAGAGGTAATTATCCAGGGATTTCCTCAGAGAATACATCCTTGAATTCTATAAGAATGGGAAAGTCCTCTATACGTTGTTCTCTCTCATCCTCTATGTCTTGGATATTTACTGCAAACAACTTGCAACCTTTTCTAATGCACTTCTTTGCTTGTAAGACAGATATATGTCTTACTGAAACTTTATTTGATATGGCTTGAATCTTCACTTGATTCCCTTGGCTATCTATACACAAGATTTACTTGTGCAAGAAATCGAGCAAGACATGGTGCTCTTCCAACCAGTCCATGCCAATAAGTATATCATATGATCCTAAAGGTAGGATGTTCAGGTTTACTTTTGAAATAAAACTATTCAGGTTTACCTCACAATCTTTAACTATTTATGAAAGTTTTCATTTTGTATGTGTGGCTAATTGTACCAGCCAAGTTTTATGATGTTTTTCTTTTCCTTGTTTACATACATCAACAATTTTAGGAGATACATAGATTTGGCAAGAATCGGGATCAATCGGTATTGAAATATAAGTGTTTAAGATCTTAATTTCTATCTCAACCATGGTAGTCTGATGGCCTTCCTGTCAGCCATCCAAGGCTGCATAAATCTGCGGTGTTCCAGCTATGTCCTCTACCATGGGTTATTCTTGTAAGTTGTGCAATACCACATTGGTCTTGTTCCTTCAATCTCGGGCTTAATGAGGCCCACTACATTTCCAACATTTTATTTGTAGCAGGTAGCATTGGCTCCCCCAGCTGCTACTGGCTTGTTAACATTTGGAGCTAGTACATGTGGATTTGTACTTGATTTGTTGAAGTTCTTGTTCACTGGAAAACTGTTGTTCTGTTTCCTGTATGGGGGTGGGTTAAAACCCGGTTTGCGATTTCCAGAGAAGTTCTTGGACTTGTCTCTATTTCTGTTCATGTTCTTTTGACTTAGCTATCCATGCTCATAGAAGAGCCTAGATTTGTGCAATGTGGTGTCCAAGGTTTTAGGCATGTCAAACTCAATCCTTTCCCAAAAGTTGGGAGGAAGACATCCTAAAAACTGTTGGATATTTACCTTTTCATCCTTGATGTGTGGTACATAATGTAACATATCTAGAAATATGTTAATTAAAGAATTCATAGTAATGGATCCCATACGCAACTCGTGAAACTCTTTCACCTTTTTGTCAAAGAATATTTTCGACATATACTTTTCTTGAAATTTCTTATGGAATTTACTCCATATTATTCCTCTTACCTCATCTTTCTTGGTATATTTCAAGTCTTTCCATCATCTCGCTGCTTTTCCATTTAAATTATAGATGGCTAGTCGAGCCTTCATTTCGCTAGAGTAGTTATGAACTCAAAAATATTTTCTCATACCTAACAATCATTCTTCAGCTTTCTCCCCCGAGTTCACCTCTCCTTCATAGGTTGGGGCTCTTATCTTTCTTAACTGCCCCTGGACATTGTCATCACTTCTTTGTTTCTTTCTGCATGGAGAAAGAGAGTCATCACTAGAAGGACTGTGATATTATCCTTTTGGAGGTTTAGGGGTATGTTTGTCTTCTCTTTCTTCTCTAGGGTTGCTGGCCCTTTTATGATAAGTTTACATCTTGAACATGTTTGTGGAATGAGTGGGTTTCCCCTGTGGGATTCCTCCCATCATATTTCGTAGCAATGCTTCATTGATTGCTTGCTGTTTCTTTCTTTCATTAAGATTGTCATCTCTGAAACTTTGCAATTCTTCTGAAAGAATTTTATGGTTTTCATAATATCAAAATTCAGTTCCACCACCAGTTCTGCTTCAAGGGTGGGGGTATTCAATTTTCCTTGCTAGCTATTATCTTCTTCAATGTTCATGATCTGAACTGTTGTGTAAAAATTCCTAAAATTGCAAATTTTAATAACAGGAAAAATTCCTGCTAGTAAACAAAATTTTAAAACAGACTTTATTTTCCTTGCAATGAATGTCTGGTATGCCCATTAGGTCTCTTAGTGTTGAAACTGTGATATGATACCACTTGTAATGTCCTAAAAAATTGAAAATAATTTTTTTATTAGGCTACTCAAAACTACCTATGGTGGACATTAATTGTGCTTTGCGGAATGTGTCGTACTCTAATTGTACTGTTGTTTTTTTGTGAGATATTCTTACGTCCCATTTCCATATTTCTTGATGTGGTTATTAATATGTTACTTACATTATTTTGATATTGATTATTGTTTGTGCTATGGTTAAGCATTGATGTGTCAGTTAGTTATTTTCTACATACTTCATTATTTATTAACATGTTCTTACTCTCATCTACATGATTCTAAATTGACTTTGTTAATGGATAAAGGGGTTGAGTGGTGGGACTAGTTTCCCTTGTAACCACCTAAGAGGTAACAATTTCTATTTGTCACAACAGTCTTACTTAGTTTTGTCTAACTAATGCATTTTTGTCCCATTTTCATGCAGGTGCACTTACCGACGGGAACTTGTTTGTAAATATTAATGAAAGTGTCGATCCTTTGGTCACTAGTGGTCACATTTGTAGGTCTATTCTAGTGACATTCACTGGTTCTTCTTATTATTATTTACATAATTTATGCTAGTGATGGGGTCACTACCGCACCTATTACTTGTGCGACATAGACTTGTTTATTTATGTGACACTGATTTATCCTGGTGTAAATGATTATGACTTGATTAGGTCCTATCATATTCTTACGATGTGGTTTTAATATTGGTAATATAATACAATTGAAAAAAACCTTAGCTTAAAGGTGATTGTGTAAATGGTTTTATGTTTGTTTGTAAATGATCCTGTAATTGATATTATATTGGATTTTATTATATTGGGCATTGTATTTAAGGTATGTGATTCTTGCAATGTAATTTATAATGTTTAGATGGTTTGATTTGTTGTTTATGCAATGGGTTATTTATGCGTATAATTTGTATACTGCATAAGTTTTCGTAGATGTAATTGTTAGTAATAATATAAATCGTGGACCATTAGATGGTCTCAATACTTGAACTATTGATTTGGTTTATGATAATATTTGATTAATGCAAAATGTTTTAATGTTTATTCAAGTTCTTAGTAGGTATATAATGATGCAGAACCATTGAGATATTCACTGGTTTTTATCTTAGCTTTAATAATTTGGTTTTATGATTATTCTTAGATGTGTTTATAGTGTTGCTAGATTAGAATTACATCTCTGTTTTATCCCTGATAATATATATATATATATTATATTTGTTAGGTTCTATTTATTATATTTAATCAATGGTGATTTATATTTAAGTTTTATTAAGGCTTAGATCTGAATTAGTCCTCTACTCCTAAACATGGCTCTGCTGACAATATGAAATATGTCAGTAGAGTACATAGGTAAATGAACATCTAGGTACTTATTAGAAATAAATCCTAGACTGTAGGAAAATAAGATTTAAGCTGTAAAAGTCAATACATGAATAAAACTAAAAGTACAAAACCCTTGATAAATCTTTAAACAGGAATTAAATTACAGCCTAGGGTTTATAATGAAAAATGTAAACCCTAAAAAAATTTTGACAGAAAAAAAATGGTACATAGGGTTAGAAATATAATATAGACACTTTCATAATATATCCAACACTTAATCTAGAGAATGAAATAGGAAAACAAGAACCTCATACTTGAAAATTAAAGCTCTTTTAATGGTTGAAACTTGCACACTCAATTACCCAGCATTAGCAATTCATAGACAGATCTAACCTTTATATAGATGACTAAATCACTTGGGAACTACCACGTTCCACCCAAACATGACCCAGAACCATTCATGGTTTCAATCAAGATCTCCTCGAGCTGGTTCCAACATGCAATTAGCTTAGAGCTCCTAAGGTAAGGCTACCCTAACTGGTATATCAGGTCTTGATCAGTTCTCTTTTCTTTTCTCTTAGGAAAATGTTCTCCAAGAACTCTCTTCAGAATAAATCAGGCATAATTAAATGACTCCAAAAAGATCGAAGAGATCCCCAAGCCTCTCTTTGGCTTGGGACTTTATAGACATACTTTTCAGTCAAAGGGGTAGTTAAATTAAGAATCATTTCATTTCTTGATTTAACCCTTTTTATTTAATTTAGTAATTTTAATATTTTAACTTAGGTACTTTTAACTAATTCCTAATTTTAATTTTATAGGTATTATAATATTTAATTTTTATGTTAGTAATAATAGTAATAGATGGAACTTTTTCTTCTTTCTTACATTATTAATATTATTACTATGTGTACTCTTTACACATACTCTGTATAAAATATATAATAATATATTATTTGTTAACATTTGTCTTAGGGTATCACATGTTGTGATCCCTAGACTTATGACACTTTCTTCATTAAGGTCATCAGGTAGATGGTTAGGTATACTAGGCTAGGAAAATCTAAACATACTTTCATGTTGGATTCCCTCATATAACATGGTAGTTCTTCATTACTTGATAAGAATACCAAAATTCAAAATTTCATTTAACCACTTATAAATAAGTCAGATGAGATCAATATTTTTTTCTCAAATCATTTTCACTCGGGAGTGATTAATTCTTTTCAGTAACTCCTAGCGCTTACCAGAGCCCATACTCAATGCTAAAAAATAGGGAGACACAAACTTAGTGCAATTCCAGATCTCCTCGCTCAACACTAATGCTAGGATGTACTTGTACGATGCACCTAGTGATACAATAGCCAAGGATCCAATGTTCTAGAGCTTATGCTCAGCATCAACATGGAAGCCTATCTAGGGCTTATGCCCAACACTTCCAAATTATCTTTTCATGTGTTCTAGAGCTTCACGCTCAACACAAATGTCTCAAAAACGATGTTCTTTAGAGCTTCTTGCTCAACAAAAATATAAGTACTCATGTGTTCCAAAGCTTCTTGCTCAACACAAAACATCAATTTACCCATGTGCTCTAGAGATCCTTGCTCAACACAAAACATCTCATCAATCATGTGCTTCAGGGTCCACGCCTAACATAAGAAGACATATATATATCATATGCAAATTGGCTTACGCTTAGTATATCAAACAAATCATCATGTTCATATGCAGTGTGGTCTTTGACCCAATATATCAAAATAAAATATCAAGGTAACATCATAATCAATGGGGCTCATGCCCATAAGTGTTAGGTCCAAAATTCAAGATATTAAGAACATAGGCATAATACAAATCTACACTATAACAACATTACAGATCAAGTCCACATTCCAATAAGAATAATTAGGTTGAGAGGAAACTATACGAACAGACAATTCTTATTAAATGCTTGATTACACAGTACATTTTAAAAAGAAACAGAGGATTTAATCTATTATATATAGAATTGTGAGTTCTAAATTCTTCAAGTATTGGATTCAAAACTATATCAATAACAACCAGTTCTACCAACTTATCCTCATAACGAGTTATTAATCACTACATCAATAACATTGTACAGATCTAATATACTTTAGAGAAAGAGGGATATATGATCTACATGAATGCATAATCCTACTACCTGGAGATGTAACTGTACATAAATATTTCACCTTCACATCCTACTGTAACTGAATTAGTCATAAGAAAAACAAAGTAGGAACCTGGCACCAATTCTAGGAAAAAAAAAGTGGAGAAGTTGTTCCTCCCAACCAACTCTTAGAGCAACCAAATTACTTGCTCTAGAACCCCCGAGCCTGTTCGCTGAAGCATAAGAGGAAAATATCTTAATGCGCCATCTCTTGCATTACACAAATGTTAATCCCCGTGTAATTCTAGCCTCCTACTACTCATGGAAATACTATTAAAATAGTATTTTTCCCAGGACTTGGTCATTTATGAGACTCTTTCTCTTTAGAAACTAAACTAGGAGTGCAGACCTGATTTTTGGGGATGATGCCTTGTGCATCTTGAGTTCTCACTTAGTGGTATTTTCCACTTGTCATTTTCCTCTTGTGGGTCAGCAAACATTATTTAACAACTATATCCACTTCTGTTCACCTTCATCATATTTTATTAAATAGGGAATTCTTTATTACAAAATATTTTATTCTTGACATTCCTGTCATAGAATAATAAAATAATAATAAAGGTATTTTCCAAGAGAATAACAAATTATTAATTCAGGGGCTATTACATACACCTCCCCTTAAAAAATAACACTGTCCCCAGTGTAATAAATTTTGTTTTTATTCTTCCATGTCAGCCTCTTGGAACATGTCTAGATATTCTTCATGAATATTACTTTCCATCTCCCAGGTAGCTTCTTCATGACTAAGGTTCTTCCATTGTACCTTTACCTGTCCGATGGTATGGTTCCATAGAAAAAGTCCTCTCCTATTGAGAATGCGCTTCGGACCCACTTGGAACTCTCCCTTTGGTTCCACTTGGATTACATTTCAGTCAATCACATGAGAAACATCATGAATATATATTTTCAATATAGAAATGTGAAACACATTATGTACGTTAATATTGAGTGGTAGGGCTAAATGGTATGCAACTGACCCCACTTTAACTAGAATTTCAAATGGCCCACAATACCTAGGTGCCAATTTTTTATACTTTCCCATTATCAAGGTACTTTTCTTGTGATTTACCATGATGTATACATGATCACCCACCTAGAACTGTCTAGGATTTCTTTTTAAGTCAACATAACTTTTCTTCCTGTCTTAGGCAACCTTCAATTTTTGTTGTACATGTTTCACAGTTAGTTCCATATCTTCTAATAAATCAGGTTCAAACATTATTCTATCAACAGGGATTCTCCATGAAATTAGAGTATTACACTTACGCCCATATAAAACCTAAAATGGATTCATACCTGTAGAAACTTGGAAATTATTTTTATAAGCAAATTCAACTAAGTGTAGGTAGTCTTCCCACTTACCTAGTTTGTCCAGAACATATATTCATAGCATGTCCTATAGAACCCAGTTTACCCTTTCAGTCTTCCCATCTCTTTGTGGATGATATAAAGTATTGAAATTTAATTGGGTACCCATGCCTTTATATAAGTCTTTCCAGAAGTTACCTGTAAACTTCACATCTCTATTCGAGATTATTACCTTCAGTATGCCATGTAACGTAAATACTTCTTTCATGAAGGTGTTTGCAATATTAATAGCTTTGTAGGTAGATTTGACAAGTATAAAATGAGCTTCTGTACTTAATTTGTCAACCACAACCATGATGGAATCATTTTGTTTGAAATTCTTGGCCAATCCGGTGATGAAATCCATACTGATGGTATCCCACTTCCATTATGGAATGGGTAGTGGCCGCAACAATATTGCGGGATGTTGATGCTTTGTTTTACCTTATTGACATTCAAGGTAGTGAGCTAAGTATTCATCCACTTACTTTTTCATGTTTGGCCAAAAGAAGTATTTTTTTATCATGGTGATCATTTTTTGATACCTCGGATGCCCCAAGTATGGTATTTTATGTAGCTCATCCATGATTGTCAATTTAATTTCTCTTATGTTAGGTATATACATCCTGTTTTTATACAACAATAGTATTTGTTGGCTTAGTCTAAAGTCTATTTTTACTTGTTCTTGTTTAGTTTTAGTAGTCTTTTCTTTTAAATTTTGATATTCGCCATCATAATTTCCATTACTTAAAATTTGATTCCCCAGATCAGATTCGTAGCTTCTTCTTGCACACAGTAAATTCACATTCCAACTTAAAGCATTTTCTACTTTATTTTCCTTTCCCTTTATATGTTTTATTTCAAAGTTATACTTGCTTAGAAAGGACAACCATATGGCTTGTCTTGCATTCAAATTATGTTGATCAAATAAATATTTAAGGGTTATGTTGTTTGACATAAGTAAGAAATTTCTCCTAATTAAGTAATGTCACCACATCTTTAAGGCGTGAATTATAGAAGCAAGTTCTAGATCACGTGTCGCATAATTCTTCTCATGATCCTTTAGTTTTATGGATTCACAAGATACAAGATAATTGTCTTGTAGTAAAACTCCACCTAACCCTTCATTGCAAGCATCCGTACATACGATGAAATCCTTGAATGGGTGAACAATTTTTAAGATCAGGGCGATGGTTAATAGCTATTTTAATTTGTTAAAAATTTCCTCGCACTTTTTAGTCCACTCAAACTTTTTTCCTTTATTTTGTAAGGAAGTTATGGGGTAGGAAATCTTAGAAAAAACTTCTATGAAATTCCTATAGTATCCAATGATTTCCATAAATAATTTGATGTCTGATACATTTTTAGGAATCAACCACTACATGATGGACTTTACCTTATCTGGGTCGACCGAGATTGCATCCTTGGACACTACGTGTCCAAGGTACTGAATCTTGTCTTTGAAAAAGTCACACTTACTGAACTTTGCATAAAGTTGTCATTTTTTTGATATTTGGAAAACTGCTTTGAGATGTTCTTCATTTTCTTGTTAATTCTTAGAGTAGATTAATATGTTGTCAATGAATACAACAAAAAATTTATCCATATAGTTACTTAATATGATGTTCATTAAACACATGAATGAAGCAGGTGCGTTTGTCAACCCAAAGGGAATTATGACAAAATCATAGTGACCGTAACAGGTCCTAAATGTTGTTTTAAAAATATCTTCATATTTTATTCGCACTTGATGATAACCCGACCTTAAATCTATCTTTGGAAATATAGTTTTTCGGTGGAACTGATGGAACAGATCATCTATCCGGGGAAGTGGGTATCAATTTTTAAGTCATTTTATTTATTTTCCTATAATCCATACATAATCTTAGTGTATCGTCCTTATTTTCCACAAACAAGACCGGTTCTCCCCAAAGGGACACGCTTGGTCGAATGTAATTTTTATTGATTAGTTCTTGTAATTGTGATTTTAGTTCTGTGAGTTTGATTATGTTCATTCGGTATGGATCTTTCGATGTTGGTACTGCTCCAAGTATCATATCGATTGTAAAGTCTATATCCCTTTTTGGAGGGAGTTAGAGGACTTCTTTTGAAAACATATATTTGAACTCCTTTAAAACGGGTATGTCTTGTAGTTTAGGATTCATATCATTTTCCTTATCATTCATTATATATACTGTAGATACTTTACATCATTTTATTACTAACCTTCCTAGGAATTCCTTTTACTTTTATATTATTTCCATTATTATCAATACATGTAAAAGTTTTAACAAAACAATTTAGCAAAAAATTATGATCTTAAAGCCAATCCATTCCTATTAACATATCATAAGATCCTAAAGGAAATATATTTACATTCACATGCATAAGGAAACCATTCAACATTATCTTACAATTTCTAACAATACTAGTAACCTTTATTTTTGTACCTTTGGCTAACTGTACTAGCCACGACTTATCAAACTTTTCAGGTACCAAATTGCATAAGTCAACTACTCTAGGTGAAATATAACTCAGTCTTGCACCTGGATCAATTAATATAGAGATAGTTTGATTGTTTGTCATACCTTCAATTTTGACTATGGAAGTCTCGTGGTCTTCTTCCAGATTTTCCAGTGCAGTGCAGATTCCGGGCATGCTCTTGGACATATCCTCAACTATAACTTCTTCCTGGATAGAATGAACATTACACTTTTGTTTTCTTGCTGGACAATATTTAAATATGTGTTTCCCTCCACACTCCCAACATTTTAAGAGTTCTTTTTGTGCTAGGTTTTTATTACAAAGAGTTGAGGGTACTACAGAATCTTGAGGTTTAAAATATTTGTAATTGTTACCATGATACCCTATATCATTATTTCCCATGTTTTTATGGAGCTTATTTTGTTTTCTTTTAGAATCAAAATTATTTGGCCTTTGATTTTTCCAAGCTGGTACACTTTCTCTTTTATTCTTGTTTTAGTCATAACAGAAGTTAGCCTTCCTCATCGCTTCCTCTAATGTATTTGGATTGTCATATTCAATTCGTTCTTTAAACATGAGGGGAATGAAGCTAAGGAACTGTTGTATCTTGGGATTCTCATCAATTATGTAGGGGACATAACAAAGTAAGCTTAAGAACTTACTACAGAGTTCTTTCATAATCATGGCCCCTAACCTTAGTTCATAAAATTCCTTCGATTTTTCTTCATAATAATGTTTAGATAAATGTTTTCTTTTTAATAATTTTCTTAAAAAATTTCCAAGTTACATATATTTATTTTATACCCTTAACTTTATTTATGTCTTGCCCCCAAATATCTGCCTTTTCGGTAAGATTATAAATGGCCATTTTTTCTTTCAACTCATCTGAGTAATTATATATTTGGAATTACTTTGTCATTTCGTATAGCTAGGCCTTTTCATCCTCTCCCTTATCGATTTCTCCATTAAACATAGGTGGTTTAATTTTCTTGAACTCCCCATAGATTTCTTCACAGTGTCTGTACTTTTTCTTCTTTTTTTATTTTCGTCATGGATTTCGCTTGACTCTTGAGCTTTTCTGTGATGTTTAACTCACTCTTCACTTTAAGTGTCAGGGTTATGTTTGGAAAATTCTAGCTTCCTACCCTTATGTTTATTGTATGGGAAGTTTTAGGCAGTTCTTGATCAAAATCCTTATTTTTATCTTTTTTCTTCATTATGGATTTTTTCTGAGAAGATATTGTTTAGTTCTTCTTGAGCCTTCATAATTCGCTTGTTATCTTCCTTAACCATTCTTAGTTTAGAACTTAGTTCATCCACAGTCCTTTTTAATTCATATTTATTGTCTTGACTTTCATTTAGATCTACCCAGAACTCTCCCTCCCTTAGATTACCCTTTTTCGTTATTTAGAGGTTGTTTTGAGCGACGTTCCTCTTCTGTAGACATTCCCGCATCTTGTCATATTTCCTACAAAATATATTTGTACTTCTCTTTGCTGTGTATAAGATAATTTTCAAGACAAAATAAACATGATTTAGTTTGTTTGTTTTCTAAAGCAATAGTGTGTTGATCCTATTATTTCCTAGTGTTGAAACCATGCTCTAATACCATATGTAACATACCTAAAATTTAAACATAAAAAAATTCTATAACCATATATATTTAGACATAAAAATAAAATACCTAACTTTTATGAGGAATTAAAAACAAATAGAGAGTTTAAAGTATAACCCTGGCCAAATGAAATGATCAATATCTTCTTAAAAACTTAGAAACCATTTTCCAAAAAGAATAGATTTCGAAACAAAACTCAAAAGCTAAGTTACTGTTCTTCCGCAAGAACCATTCCATAGTTTTGATTACGCATTTCACATTCCACATTATTCTTTCTGCTATAGAATCTAGGAGCTAGAAACACAAGGTGCGACAGATTCCTTCAAACCACTTTCCGCCTTCCTCCCTTCCTCCTTTCGCTGTGAAATTCGGAAATCAGAACTCAACAAAATGACCACCTAATTAGAGGAAATTCCAACTCAAAATGGGCCTTTCAACCCTAATTCAAATTTCCTGTCATCATGTGTTAGCGAATTAAATTTCTTTAAATTTGCAATATCGTATAGGTCTTAAATAATTTTTTAATATAAATTTGGGGATAGGTATCAGAAAAAAAACTACATTTTTTGTTCGTATTTTCGACATATCTCCCTGTGTTTTTATCCAAATTTCAATCAGGATAGATCGTTGGATGTGGAATTAATTTCTACATCCAACGAGTACCCACAAATGATGATGACGTACCCCACTACCCCAAACACTAGAAATACCTGAAAAATATGATGATGATGATGTCATCATCACGTTTTTTTCAGGTATTTCTTATTTTTGGGGTAGAGGGGTCCATCAAAGGTATATAGTGTGGGTACTCGTTGGATGCATAATTTAATTCTGCATCCAACTAGCTCTCATGATCAAAATTTAAGTAGAAACACAGGGAGATATGTCGAAAATAAGAACAAAAAAGTAGTTTTTTTCTTTTCTTCCTCCAAAATTAATAAATATTATTTTATTATTTTAACTATTAATTTATTATTTTCCTTAGGAGGCCCATTTTGAGTTGAAATTTCCTCTAACGTATCTTTTGACTTTCAACCTTCTGACTTCTCCCTTTCCTCCTTTTGCTGTGGACCTTGAAAGTCAAAAACTCCATGAAACGATCACTTGGTATTTCATATTTTTGCCTTCTGACTTTCACCTTTCCACCTTCTTTTTTGGATCTCAGAAATTGAAAAAAACCCATAGAACAAACAATTTTCCTTTCTACCTTTTGTCTTCAGATTTCTGCCCTTCCGGCTTCTGCTGCGGATCTCGCAAATTGAAAAAACAACCTTTTTCCCATTTCTGCCTCCCACCCTCCTCCTTTCAAAAAAAGATTCCTGGGTGCATAGAACACAAAATTCTATTAACTTGGCTTCTATACCTTTTGCGCCATTGATTTTCTTGCATCTTACATCCTGGACGTTGATCTGATTCTTTGCGGATAAAATATTGACCGTCGATCTACTTCCTTGCAGATTCGACAACGAAACCTCCATGACCATTAACAGTTGTTGATCTTCCTTGCGGATGAAATCTCGGTCGTTGATCTACTTCTTTGCGGATTGACATATAACTCACTCGGGAGGAATAAATCCTGTAACAAGATCCTTTGGATAAAACATTTCACGCCCTCTCTCTGTTGTTAATCAACTTTCTATTTTAATTATCGAAATGGATTTTTGGTCGTCTGATCAGTGGCACCACCAAATCAACGATGGAATTCAAAAACTATGAAGTGAATTCCATAAAGATTTCACACATGTCAAAAGTTTTTCCACAACCTGCAACTTCTCCTTACGAAATCTCTATGGAGCATCGATATATTTGATGTGAAAATCGGACTTCAGAAACTTCAAGTTCCATTAACTTAATTCTTGACTTTCTGCTTCTGCATTCTGCATCTTCTTTCCGCACCGTTAATTGTTGCAGCTTTAATCCTGACCATTGATCTGATTTGATGCAGAAATAGGACTTTGAAAACTTATGTGAACTGTCTATCTAGATGCCGATTAGATCTGAATCATTGATATTCTAATCTTTGTGGATCAACGTTTAAGTTTGTGTATTCAAGGGTTTTTGGTTTTATTTGAGGTTTTGATTCACTGTAAGCTAAACCAATCTGAATATTAACTTGATTCTTAATCATTATTTGATTTTGTCTTCTTATTCATAATTTTAATAGCCAAGCCCTAACTGTGCTAAGTCGATTAGGCATTGAGATAGAAAAATTTAAGGTTTCCTCTGTGTAAAAAGAAAAGAACTTTCAACTACGACATAGGCATAATACATATCTACGCTATGACAACATTACAGATCGGGTCCACATTCCAATAAGCATAATTAGGTTGAACAGAAACGATACCAACAGACAATGCCGGTTAAATGCAGGAATACACGGTACAATTTAAAAAGAAACATAGGATTCATTCCATTATATACAGAATCATGAGTTCTAAATCCTTCAAGTATTGGATTTGAAACTATATCAATAACAACGAGTTCTACCAACTTATGCTCAGAATGGGTTATTAATCACTATAGCAATAACATTATATGGATCTAATATAATTCAAAGAAACATAGATTTATGTTCTACAAGAATGCATAATCCTACAACCTGGAGGTGTAACTGTACATAAAAATTTCACCTACACATCCTACTGTAACTAGAATTAGTCATAAGAAAAACATAGTAGGAATCTAGCATCAATGCTGGGAAAACAAAAGTGGAGAAGTTGTTCCTCCCAACAAACTCCCAGAGCATCCAAATTACTTGCTCAAGAACCCTTGAGCCTATTCGCTGAACCACAAGAGAAAAATATCTTAATCCACCATCTCTTGCATTACACAGATGTTAATCCTCATCCAATACTAGCCTCCTGTTTCTCATGGACATACTATTAAAATAGTATTTTTCTTAGGACTTGGTAATTTATGAGCCTCCTTCTCTTTAGCAACTCAATTAGGAGTGTGACATGATTTTTAGGGATGATGCCTTCTTTATCTTGAGTTCTCACTCATTGGTCTTTGCCACTTGTCATTTTCCTCTTTTGGGTCAGGAAACACTCTTTAACATCTATATCCACTTTTGTTCCCCTTCAACATATTTTATTAAATAGGTAATTTTTATTACAAAATGTTTTATTCTTGACTTTCGTTTTAAAGAATAATAAAATAATAATCAAGGTATTTTTCAACAAAATAATAGATTATTAATTCAGGGTGTATTACAATGATGTTTTAATAGGTATGGATTGGTTGAAAGAAATCAAGTAGTTTTAAATTGTTTTCAGAAAACATTTACTTGTTTAAACAACAAAGGAGAAAGAATTACACTCAAAGGGATACCCAAGAAAGTTTATGTTAGACAAATCTCAACATTACAAATGAAAAATGTTGTAAAGTATTTGTTGTACATATAATAAATAACAAACACATGGATAAAGAAGATAAGATGAAATTTGAAGATAATTCCAACCCTACAATATTTCTCACATGTTTTCCCGGAAGAAATTCTAGGATTACCTCCAAAGAGAGATCTGGATTTCACTATTGAATTAGTACGAGGAGCTGTACCTAATTTAAAGACTCCTTATCAAATGAACATTTTAGATCTTAACGAATTAAAATTACAACTACAAGAACTGATAGACAAATATTATGTAAGACCAAGTGTATCCCCTTGGGGAGCACCTGTCTTATTCGTTAAAAAGAAAGATGGTACATTACGTCTATGTATAGACTATTGTTAATTGAATAAAATGACAATTAAAAATAGATATCCTTTGCCCCACATTGATGATTTGTTTGATCAGATACGCGGAGAAATGATTTTTTCAAAAATTGATTTGAGATATGGATATCATCAAGTCAGAATTAAAGACGAAGATATTTTAAAGACCGATTTCAGAACTAGATACATGAACTATGAGTTTGTAGTTATTCCCTTTGGGCTAACAAATGTTGCAGCAACCTTTATGTGTTTGATGAATAGTGTTTTAAGAAAATACCTAGATAAATTTGTATTCTTTTTCATAGATGACATATTAATTTATTCGAAAACAAAAGAAGAACATGATGGACACTTGCTAATAATACTACACGTTCTAAGAGAACACAAACTGTATGCTAAATTCAGTAAATGCAAATTTTATAAAGATAAGATACAGTATCTAGGTCACGTGATATCCAAGGAAAGAATTTCAATAGACCCAAATAAAATAAAAGCAATAATTTATTGGCATCTTCCCAAAGATGTAACAGATGTACAATCATTCATGGGAATTACTGGTTATTACCGAAAATTCATCAAAGGATTCTCGAAGATCGTGAATCCCATAACATCCTTGCAAGAAAATGGAAAAAGATTCATGTGGGATCAAAAGTGTGAAGAAATTTTTAATAAATTAAAAGAATTGTTAACGACTACACCTATACTAAAAATAGTAGATCCAGACAAGGATTTCATTGTATGCACTGATGCATGCAATGAAGGTTTGGGTGGAGTGTTAACATAAGAGGGTCACGTAATTGCTTATGAATAGAGGAAGCTAAAAACACACTAAAATAATTATGCAACTTATGAATTAGAGTTTTCTGCCATAATTCATGCTCTAAAAATGTGGTGCCATAATGTAATTCGAAAAATATTTGTGTTAATGTCTCATAACATAAGCTTGAAATATTTGTTTGATCAACAAAATCTAAACACAAGGAAAGCTAGATGGTTAGCTTTCCTTAGCGAATATGATTTTGAGATCAAACACATCAAGGGAAATGAAAATAAAGTGGCGGATGCCTTAATCATAAATGTAATAATGAATTTTATAGTCGCCATTAGTAGTTATAAAACAAAATTAGATGATAAATTTGAAGAAGGGATAAAACTGGAAAAGGAATACCAAAATTTAACAAAAAAAGTAATTATTAATGAACTTAAAAATTTAAAGATAGATTACAGTTCTAAAAGTAACTATTAATGAACTTAAAAATTTAAAAATTTGAAAAGTGACTTTTAGGGACGGTTCTAAACCACCCCCAAAAGTCAATTTTTGGGGCAGTTCTAAACCCCCTCCAAAAGTGAATTTTAGCGGTGGTTCTAAACCCCCCTGAAAGACACTTTTGGGGGTGTTTCTAAACCCCCCCAAAATGGAATTTTTGGGGCCGTTTTGGCTTCATAGGTGGTCTCTATAAAAATACCCCTAATAGCACCGACGCCAATTTTTTTTCCTTTTAGGCGCAGTTTTGATCCGCCCCCAAAAGTGATTTGGGGGGTGGTTTTGACTTCGGCAGTGGTCTTTAAAAAACTACCCCTAAAAGCAAAG
The DNA here is from genome assembly GCA_001517045.1 of Pseudotsuga menziesii. NCBI lineage: Eukaryota > Viridiplantae > Streptophyta > Pinopsida > Pinales > Pinaceae > Pseudotsuga > Pseudotsuga menziesii. The sequence goes on along the minus strand of LPNX010510998.1, from coordinate 147,630 downwards.
ACGGAAATTTTTTTCCTTTTAGGGGGGGTTTTGGAAGAGGTCAGAACCGCCGGCAAAAGTAATTTTTAGGGGCGGTTCTAACCCCTCCCCCCAAAAAAGTGATTTGGGGGTGGTTTTGGATTTGGAAGCGGTTGTTACAAAATCTCCTCGAATAGCATCGACACTAAAAGTTTTGAATTTTAGGGGCGGTCCTAGAAGAGATCAAAATCGCCCTGAAAATTGACTTTTCAGGGCGATGCTAAACCCCCCCCAAAATTCACTTTTAAGGGTGGATATAAAACCCCCTCGTAGGTACCTACTGGTGAGGTTAGAAACTGCTCTTAAAATCCTCTATTATAAAATATTGGGTGGTTTTAAACCCCCCTCATAGGTACTTGTGGAGGTGGTTCAAAACCCCCCTCATAGGTACCTACGGAGGTGGTTCAAAACCCCCCTTGCAGGTACCGATGGAGGCAGTTCAAAACCCTGCTCGTAGGTACCTACATAGGTGGTTTAAAACCCCCCTTAAAATGATTTACAAACCTTTGGGGGTAGTTATAAGCCCCCCTCGTAGGTACCTATAGAGGCGGTTTGAAACCCCCCCTAAAAATCTTTACAAAACTTTGGAGGTGGTTATGAACCCCCCTCGTAGTGACATAAGAAGTCAGTTTAGAACCCCCCTCATAGCCATAATTTAAAACATCAATATTCCAATACCACTATGGCACGAAGGAATTGAGCCTTCAACCTCCTGGTTGTAAAGAAGGAACTCTACCATTGAGATAGAACCCTTTAATAATTTGGGAAATGAGCAAATATTAACATGAATATTGCATCATTTGTAATTCTAAGAGAAGACTAATAATCCTAACATTGTTTATGACTCAGGAGACCTAAGAAAGTAGTCTGAATGGCTCTGACCTTATAATTTGGATGAACTTGAAAGTTTTCATATGCAACATTTATTCAATGAAGAAAACACTAATACATAAACATTTTATAGGACAAAGTTGGCATTCAAGTTCATACAGATACTCTAGAAGTGGACATCTAACTAGAATTTCAATTATTCATGGATAAGAACAAGCACCTTTTCTAATGGTTGCTTGTTGGATCCATGTAAGAGTATCCTTATCTTAAAATTTATGTTAGAAGATCAATGGGTTCTACAATTATAACATATTTAGACCCAACTCAATCCAGTATGGTGATATAAAAAACATTCAACTACACAATGGAGAAATACAAAGATTAAAAATTGCATAACACAGATAAATCTATAATATTTTCTAAGACAAACAAATCATAATAATGCATTTATAGATATAGAATACCTACAATTGATATAATTGTGAATGAACACCACCATCACTCAAAATACCAATGAGATGAAGTGTTCCCTTTTCAAGGAACTCCTTAATGTATTTAAGACCTTCTCCCTCTTAGATTTTTCCAGACGCAAGAGCATAATCCACTCAATTTTCTCTGCACCTGAAGTCAAAATCAAAGTTAATAGCTTTCCCATTCTAAAATATGTAGCACAAATAAATAGTAGAAATATCCTTTTAGTTACCATTTATACAATTATAAAGTACATCTTATACAAATATCATATGATATCACCCCAATTTGTAAGGTGGTCAATAACTTAACTATTACACAACAATGATGTCAAGAAAATGTTAATGCTTACCAAATCTTAATGTAGGGAAAAACACTCAACGTATAGGATTCTCATAAGTCGCTATGAATGTAGAAATGATCCACATGCAAGATATTCCTTCTTCACTCTAATCCTTGACAGTTTTCATCAATAATTTTCCAGAATAAAAAAAACCACAGCAAGCAAGAATAAAGTGAGTTCCTTCTTACCTTACTGGGAAATAACAATTATCAAGCATAGTAAGTCATAGAGGATAGTATAGTTGAATAAGGAATTTGTTCGTTCTTTGAAGGATCTGGAAAACAAAGTAAGAGTTTTATTTAATCTAGTTGAGTCATTTAGATGAATAACTTAGCTTTAGCTTATAGAGCTTGTTAGCTGACAGAAGCTTTTAGGTAGCTTATTGGAGCCTAATTACCTCGATGAAGGTTCGATCAAGAGGAACAAGATAAGAGTTTATACTCTTGGAGCTTACACATAGAGAGAGATAGGTATCTATTTGTAATGATTGATCCATTATATTTAGGTTCAGATAAAGGACCATTTTGAAATAAGATCGTATGCCTGTATTTTTGGTTTAATTGAGTTTGGAAGTAATTTCCCATTTGAATCATATCTTGTGACCACGTTGACTATATGGTTAGTTGAATGAAAAAAAATGTCTTGACTATTGATATTTACACATAGTGAGTAACTTTTAGCTGTGAATTGTGTGGCAGATCAATGACGTAGGAGATATTGGTTAACAAGTCGACGATGGTGATCAAGAGGTGAGTCGATCAATGGCTAAAGAGTAATTTCACTGACTAAATAACGAGAAATTTAAAGGTGAATCAGTTGTGAAGTCGGAAACTAATCGTGGCAAGGATGAAGAAGATCAAAGGTTAAGGATGATCTTGCTGTAGATCAACATTGGTGAATTATTTCGCTGGGGGAACTAGTGCAATAGAAAAAATTCTTGATTGGCGTGATACTTTATAAAATCCGCCCTATAACAATTTAATTCCACCGTCGATCTAGATTTGACGGTTGTTAGTCCATTTCACCGATGAGATAGAAAGCAGGTTAATTGTAGAAGCTGAGTGTGAAATCATTGTGTAATCTAGTTCACCAATGGTAATATTTATATAATATTTGGGTCATGCGTGAGCACTTGTTGGGAAGTACGGTTGCATATGAGGATCCTAGCCACACCTGAGCTCGTGGTGGGAAGTACAGTTTCAGGACCGAAGGGATGGATAAGGGATATTGGCAGCACATGACATATATGGTATTTAAAGCTCATAAGATGCCAATCCAAGATGATGAAGGTTGAGTACAGAACAGTGATGATGGTGAGGTGGCTTCCACCCTTATATTCTGAAGCATATCCACCCTCTGCTCAATAACCTCTGTGGAGTATCCCAACCTCTTTTATGTCTTTTGTTTCGAAAGGGCTCATGACTATTTTTTCTGCTCTGAAGCGTTGGTGCTTGGTGAAGAGTCTATCTCCACCATGGATCCCAAACGTTGTCAGAGGGGAATCTTGGAGTTGGGGGAAGTCTTAGCCGACAATCCTGACAAGGGTCATGTGACTAGAGCCTAGATACAAGGGCAGGAGGATGCTGACTGCTTCAAATACTTTGTTCCTATGGGGACACGTAGTGAAATTGAATCAATTGTAGACTACTTATGGGACAAAGATAAGGCCATGCCCTGGGAGGAGTTGTGTCATGAGGTTGAACCTTGGCCTCTAGACCCTGGAAATACAGCTGGGAGGGTTGCGGCGTATGACAGATTGCTTATGCTCTATTGGGTTAACATGAACCTTATAGCAAACTCTTCACTTAGCGCTACTACAAAATGGCAAGGGGATGAAGAACCCATGAGAGTTTGGAAGGATCACAACTTTGATTGCCGGCTAATGCACAAAAATATAGACCTCAAGGACACGAAGATGGGGATTCAATTATTCCACCCGAGGATGGATCAGGATGAGGTTGAAGGGACAAGCATGGCCAATTCAATCGACATGACTACCAAGGATCCCTTTAGGAAGATGAACTAGACCAAACTTTGCTCTCTGGGAGTGTCCTCCCAGGGCCAGGTTTGAGGCCCCTGTGTTTATGCTCTTGTTATTTCTTGTCTAGTTTACTATTAGTGGTTCCACTAGTGATAGGATTTATAGGTCGCTTATGTATGTAATAGGGATGGGGCATGGGATGAATAATCTGGTAGTTTTGTTATGTCTTGTTTAGTCGTCTGTTAGTGGTTCTTGTAGTGATTTATTTATGGGTAGCTTATGTATGTAATCGGGATGGGGCACGCCATGAACAATCAGGCTATTTTGTTTAGGGATGGGTGGTTCTATTTTGGGATGAATGTAAATATTGTCAGAACTGTGTAGGTGGTTTATGGACCTGTTATTCGGAATGTAATTAAGTGAGTATGCAGTAATACAATCCTTTTATTTACAAAAAAAAATATTGGAGAAATTTTGAAATATTCTACAAGTGCTTCAATTTCTTACCTTTCAACAAAAAGGATGGTTACAATTCAGATATAATTTGATAGTAATGTCTTAAAAGAAAAGGCATTTACCACCAATGGCCAGAATCAACTAAAAATTAGTCGATGGGATTGCTAACTACATTATGTAAAATCATTTAATAGTTGTCAAGGAAGCTTAAGGAGACATGTAGATGATACTCCCAATTCCTAAAAGGAAACCTATAGTTGATACTCCCAAAGAATGTTGAAATTGTATTGATAATAAGGATCTATACCTAAAAGTTAAGCTCTGATGCTAATAACGTCAGATGATCTTGGCGTCCTCTATGCTTTATACAAATATTTCACACAAATTAGTTGTTACACCATCAATCGGTTATACTTATGGTTTTAATAAATATGATGTAATTAAATTTGTTGTAATTAAATACTTTCAATATTGTTTATTACATACCTTCCTATGGTTAATATCTATCCTGCAATCAACTTTTTTCCTTCAAGAAATGTGAAATAAAATTAATTCATAAAACAGACAAGTCACAACTGTACTTAAAATGAAGAAATCATCACATTATATTCAATGAAATGATAAGAAGATATCAAATTGAAAAATTTGATATGGTGATAACATACAAATATGCATTAGAGAACGATACAAATTGTCATTATATTCCTTTCCATTGTGAAGACCTACATATATAATGTCAAAATGGTATGTTCATGTAAGTGATTGATAGATATGTAAAAAAAAGGCATAACATATATGAAATTATAAAAAAATGAAATCAAAATACCTGAATGAGATTCTCTTGGTTTCAAGAATATCTTATTCTCTACTAAACAGGGACAACCACGTGAAGGTTGAAGCTCATATCGCCCCTTCCCCCCCCACTTCACTCTCACTTCCACACACCCAACTTATCTACTATAAAAATAAATGAAAGTTACATAGCATAATATAACCGATAAGATCCATGCAGAAACAGTATCAAAACAAAAAATATATGCATGGAAGGTAAATCCATGTAATAATCTAAGATACAATTTTTCACAGATACAACTTAAATGAGAACTGATAAATAAATCATGCATGCTACTTATTGAACAACATCCAACCATGTCCATGCCACCATCACCTATAGCTTCATCATCTTTGCATTTCATCCCTTCAAAATCTGCATACTCCAATTAATATCTTTTACAATTATTGGTCCATTTGGAGGGCATGTCAAAACTACACACCAAACATTATGTACTAGATCTTGTACATAAAATACCCATTTCTCTTGTGATGCTAGAATAAATGGATAATCTTGTGCTCTATCCTTACTCAAGCATCTCTTCAGATTCACCATGGTGAAACCAATTTCATCAACTTTCATTCCATTCTTCTTGTGTACATCTATCCATTCACATTTAAACAATGGATACTGCACCAGGAAAGAACTCTCAGAGAAAATATGTCAAACTGATGAACCAGGAAAGAGTAAACCATGAAAAGTTTGAAGGTATGAATGGTGGGATAAAGGGAGAGGTAATCATCGATAAAGTCAGTGAGGAATTTGACCTGCTGGTTCAATTCATGACTATCAAATCAGATCTCCCTGCTATTGGCCATAGCCCCCTGATTGAACTGGATGTTATCCTAAAGGGGCTATTTGAGATGGCCACCTCTACAGATCAACAGTGGAAATATATACATAGAGTGAGCAATCATCATCTTGGAAGGCACACCAACAGTTGAGTCAGCCGTAGTCTATTAAAAATATGCTTGGAGTTGTCGTTTTCATCAAGCGAGCTAGAAATCCCTAGATGTCGAGATTTCCCTTTTTGATTGGTCACATCCAAGACAACGTGCCTTGCTGAAATGTTTTGTGGGCACGACGCATATGCCATGTTAGCATTTGTTAGGATTTAGGACGTACTTTCGGGTTTGATTCCCATAATGTAACTAATTTTGATGCCCTATTTCGAGATATGTCTTGGGGGTAAATTACACTATAAATGTAACCTCTATGGATCAAGAATGGTTCAAATTTCATTTTTGAAGCCTCTGTGCTTGGATTGTATCTCTCTAAACATTCTTGGAAGTGTCAATGAAAAGTATTCTGTTGAGTTTTTGAGATTCATCACAATGTTTATATTTTGTTTAAGTTTCCTGTTTGCGTCATTTTCATGTGTAAATTATGATAATGATTTCTAGAGAAAACCATGACCTCTCTTGATCCTGCTAAGGGCAGTTGTGACATGTCTTAAGCATGCTAGGACTTTCATGACTAGATAAAAGTGCCTTGAGGACTTTGAAGGTTCCCAATCCTGTGTATGAAGGTACCATGACCTACTGTGGGTTACTAAGGGTGTCGTGAGGGTGTGTAAATTTGTTGGAAGCATAATTGTGTACTGCTTGAATAGGTCATGATCTGTTAGTATGGATGGCATTCTATGTGAGGTGTAGTATGTGTATCGCTACCCTTTATTGGACTAGTTATACAACTAATGAAACCCTTTATTTGATGCCTCTCAACCATGTGCTGGCTACCAAGCTGGGAGAAAATATCATACAGGTCAGAAGGAATGGAACCTACTCCTGGTTGAGGCTGATGGAAAAACACAAATAACCATTGAGTAAAAAAAGAGAGTGGTGCATGGTTCCTCTGTGCATTCACATAGTTCTCATATCCACTCAACATGATGAGATAGTGACCAATGAAAAATCTTTATCTAAAGGAATTGAGAGGGTTCGATTTTTATACAAGGGTGATATGCTTTGAATAGTAAGATCTAATGACCCCCATCAGATTTTGCTGATTTTTTGGCTTATTTTCTTATGTAATTTGGTTAAGGGATTTCGTAAAAACACTTTTCAAAAATACCACTAAGCTATTCCAAATAGTCTTAGTTGGTTTTCGTATTCAATGTACTATTGGTATGTTGGTGCAGGAGCATAGGCTCAAGAGGGAGAATTCATCCATGACTTCACAAGGTCAAGGACCAAGGGAACTGTTAAGACACCTAGGGTCTCGTACATTTGTAATTTTCTTTATTTTGTAAAAGCTGAATAAAATGGATAAGGATTCTAGATCCTTTTCCACATGTAATAGTTAGGATTTAGTTATTTGTGACTGATAGGGTTAGCAGAGATCAATAAGGATTGTACTCCTTTGTTATAGGGTCTGGAAACAAAATCCTCTTCTATTTAAATCAGTTCAAGTTATTTTCTTAGCAGCTTAGTTAGCTTATAGAGCTTGTTGGCTCGCAGAAGCTTATGTTAGCTCACAGACCTTAGGATAGCTCATAGAGGTTTGAGGATAGATCAAATAAGCTTTAATTAAATCATAGAGCTCGATAGGGAGATAAATTCCACATAGCATGAATGGAGGAATGAGAGGTGCACAAAAGAGTGAGCGAGGAGTGAAAAAGTAGAATTCTGTGTGTGTATTTGAATTTTCAATTCATTGAATAAAGAACAAAGGATTAGACTCTGCGTGTGGTTTTGATGGATTTCATGTCTTCATATAGTTCTGTAGAAGTATGAATTCATCTCGCATTCACTCGATATAACCCTTTATATAAACTCTGTGGCTTTGGATTGCCATAGTTTCTGAATTGCAGAGAAGAATTGATCTTGCCAGTGATCAATTAAGTGAATATTTGTAGAGAGTTAAACCTTAATAAATCACTCAAATAAAACTAGATCATAGAGTGGGGATTGATCGTGGGGAAGATCGATGGTTTATAGTGATATCGCCAGGAGAAGTTGCAAGCTTTGAAAAACTTTTCATGTTTGGGATATTCTATGGAGTGTGCCTAATAAATTTTGGAATCCACCATTGATTGGTAGGAATGTTGGCAGGGGTTTTGGGTAAGTGAGTTGCACAGCATTGCGACAGCTATGCAAGCTCATGCGACACCACGCAAGGCTAGATCAATGCGATGGGCAGAAGAATAACCAATTTTGAATATTTAATGTATTAATCGACCACGTTTTGTGGACATAAGTCATTAGTTGTTAGAAGTTAGTTTGAAGTGGAAATTTGATGTAAAGGCACAAGCCTATATATAGAGATAGCTTTGAAATTGTAAGGGGGATAACAGGGATCATGATAAGGAAATACAAGTCCAAGTCAATATCTGAGAGTGATGAATCTATTGCGATCTGTCTATGGTCTTGATGAGTCTTCTGTTTTGAACAATCTGTGGTCTGTCTGTGTCAGATAGTGAATTTTGGGATGTAATCACTCTCCTGTTGTGGAGAAGAATTATCTGTTTTGGATCTGTTGTGTAGGATCAATATGATATGATGGTTGTTTCCTAATTGCCACTTTCTGTTTTCTTGTTTTCTCTGCTGCGATGTCAATGAGAAGTGTATTAAATCTGTTTATGATTTACTGATGTTGTTGCAATGAACTGATGATGTGATCTATCCCAATTCTGTGCAATTCTGATGAATGATAATGAATCTTATTAAAGTTGGTTGATGAATGATACTGCTGCGATAAGACTGCTACGATAAATGAATGATGCGATCTCTTAGATTTGTAGTTGTGAAGATGAATTGTGATAACCCTTAGTTCTCTTGAGTGACTTGGAGTAATATGATAGTTATGTGGTCGAAGCATTGGATGCTATATCTTCCTTTCTTAATTCCAGAAACTTGGTTTTGACTACTCTCCCTTGACCATATCGGGTGAGACTTCGTCTGCTTTGCGGATGTTGCTGGGTAGGGTAAAACCTGTCTGGGCCAGTGCTCAGGGAGATCACGCTGGTTGGGCATCGATAGAGTGAGAACCCCTATCGACGAGGCTTTGCTGGGTTTTTTCCATCAAATGGTTCTTTTTTCGAGACCAAGTTGCGATTGAAAGGAGGATATGTTTTGGCATCTGACTCGACTAGAGATCGAGGAGTGGTTTGGTCTAAAAATACGAGAATTTTCTGAAACAAAAAATCCGAATCCAAAGTTGTCGATGGGAAATTGGTTGGGCAGATATGTTCATGACAGTCCTCATGAATGGTTCTTTTGTGAGTTTCCTATCATCTTGTATGAGTCGCTGGAGAATTTTGCTTTTAATAAGAAAAACTTCCAAGGAGGAGAGCTGACAGCTTGGACTCCAGAGCTGATCCAGGAATTGCAAGAAATTGACAATAAGGCATCGAGGGCTGTTGAGGTGTGGTTGGACAGTATCCTGGAGGGCTACATTACTGAGTTTGCAGTTGATACTAGTAAGTCATTTATCAAATAAAAAAGGGATTTCTTTAATGGACCATGAGGTATATTTTTTCTATCTCTGCAGCTATCTATTAAACAGCTTGTCTGTGAAAAAGTTATTTTGAAGATGGACCAAGAGTAGTGGAACTCTGGTTTGAGGAAGATGTAGACACCATGACGAAAGGGGGGAGACACATGGAAAGGTAAGGGGTATATGGGAATGAGTTCTGGTGAGATTCTAAGGGCCTTCAAGGAAATAAGTGGTTGTACAAGAGGAGGGGAAGGTTTGGAGAGAAGAGGCAGAGGATAGGAGAAGGTCCTGCTGCAATCGAAGTGCGATGCCACGAAGAAAAACAACACGGGACAAAGTGAAATTTTAGTGATGATGAGGACAACTAGGCTTAGGCTACTCCTAGAAAAATTACAGGCTCGAACCCTAGTAGTAACGTGTCTACACCTTTGCGCACTACTCCACCACTAGGAAGAAACGTGCATTCTATGTCGACTTGCCCGATGTGTCAGTAGTAGTAGCAGTAGAGTACTAGCCAGAAGAAGAAGGCCCAGAATGGTGGGTGGAAAAATGAAGCTACCAATATTTCATGGAAAAGGAACTGATGACCTAAATAAATATTGGATTTCGAGGAGGATTCAACAGAGGATTCAGGGGATGAGGAGGAGGACGAGGTAGAGAATCAATCTAGTGTTATACCTATGGAGTATTCGGGCACTACCAGAGGGAATGTCCTCATGTAGTGTACATACTGTGCATCTAATGGGAATAATGTTGAAAACTTCCCTCAGCTGATTGCAAAAGGACATGTTGGAAATATTCCTCAGTTCTAGAATGTGTAGACTCAGAACCAGCCAACGTTCCAAGTGCAAAACTAGTCGACGATGTAGAATCAGATCCTACCATAGACTCAGAATCAGTTGATGAACCTGACACTGAATCAGAATCCACCCCATAACCTGAATCAAGGATCGATGGTTGCAACAATTCAAACCAAACCACGAATGAAGGATGTCTACGTTGGGGTTTTCAATCACGTTGGTGCGACAACTGGAGAAGATGGACTGCGTTAGAAAGTTTGGTTCATTGGAAAGAAAAAGGTAGAATTTGACATTGCGATGGAGAAAGACACCTTCTTCGAGGCCAAGCATGCAATTGAGATAAATCTGGGTAAGTTACCTATTATCAACATGCCATCTACTTTTGATCCATTTGTAGAGGGAAGAGCATCACGGTGGCATCATACCTTGCAACATTTCTTTGAGAGTTGTCTGTCACTGGCAAGGGATCTTGAAGCCCTTGTCAAGATTGAGAAGTTGTTGTACCACTGGGATAAGGTATTGAAGGATTCCATGGTAAACTCCTTGCAAAAGAGGAAGACATGGAAGGACATGTGGATGAACATTTAGATCGGAGATTACGAGGTTGACTCAGTTATTCTAGATCTAGGATTAGATGTAAACATTCTAACCAAGAAAACTTGGCAGTTGATTGGGAAGCCTACATTGCGATGGTCCCCGATGCAGCTGCGACTAGCAAATCAGGAAAAGGTTCAGTCCATTGGTCGCGTCTCAAACCTGGTTGTCGATGTTGAAGGTATGAAAACGTATGTTGATTTCTATGTGATAGAAGTGGTTGAAGATGGAGGGATCCTATCCTGCATTGCTAGGTATTGGGTGGGCTAATGATAACATGGCGGTTATCAATTTCAGAAAATGGGCTATGATGTTTGAGAACCAGGATGTTAGGGTCATTGCTCCCATGGACTCTCATGAAGGACATCGGTATATTGAACCTGTGAGGGATGAAGCCGGTAGAAGTTGGGATCACGCCTATAATATCTCTGAAGACTATATCCACCCTACTATAGATGGTGAACTTGGATGGCACAGTGATAGTTCTCCATCCTTTGATTCTGATGATGCTTTGGAAAATTGGAAAAATAGGCTGCATGAAGTGTTGTTTAGGAAATTCGGGTTGATCACACAATCTCTTCGTCACATAGCAACTAAGATTATCGAGTTTCCAATTTATGAAGGGCTTCCAAAGTTCTTAGAGTTCCTTTGAGAATTTGAAGAGAAAGTGTTTGAACCACAAAGGGTATTAGCCCTAGATGTATCACTGAAGGATACCCCGGCTTGATGGTGGGACACACACAAGGATACGATCAATGACTGGGGATAGTGTCACATATTGATGGTGGTGTGCTTCAATGATTCATAGGTCTATTATGCTGGTAGATACGATGGATGGAATGACCCCACCAGTCACTTGATGGAATGTCAGGGCTTATGGGCATCATGACCTAAATATGAGTGGATCCATGATTTTGTTCATACTATGGATGAGATGCCGAGATCCTGGTATGTAGCGGCAGAACTGTGCAGAACTATAACCACATGGGAGGATTTGTCCATTTTCTTTGTGCAGATGTTTAGTTTCTGGGATGCTAACCCAAAGGTGCATAGTGCATTGCAAATCATCTGTGATGTAGTGTTGAAGGTTGTCCATGTCGCATACCCAGTTGATCCACATGCACACTGCTCATTGCAATCCATGATGACATGTTACAATCTATCTAGGGAACCTGAATATGATGATGAGTTGTGGAATGTTAAAATTCTGGATTCAAAAGGAAGCCGTGATGTTGCAGCACTAGACATACTGACGGATTTGATGAGTCAGCCATTGAAGATCAGGAAATTCAACATTGGGTCGGAAGAGAACCTGAAATTTGCCAATATTGGGGACTATTGGGATGAGGAAACAATGGCCAAAATCATGAACTTGCCGCATGAATTCCAAGATGTTTTTTCGACGCGGTTCTCAGAAATGAAGGGGATATTAGGGGACTTGGGGGATATAAAAATCCCATTGAAACCAGATGAAAATCCTATGCACCAGAGGCCATATTGACTGAACCCATGATACAAGGACCATGTGAAGGATGAGATTGAGCAGATGCTGGATGGTGGGATCATCAAGCCTATCGAAGAATTAGAGTGGATAATCCCTATGATGGTTCAGGATAAAAAGACCGACAAATTTTGCATCTATGTCAACCTAAGAAAGTTGAATGATGCCTCCATGTATGATCTATTCTCGAATCCGTTTACAAATGAGGTCCTTGAAGGACTAGGTGGTCAGGAGATGTATTCCTTCACAGATGGCTTTGTGGGGTACCACAAGATTTGGATTGCAAAGGAGGATCGCCATAATACCACGTTTGTCACTAAATGGGGTTGTTTTCAATATACAATCATGCCTTTTGGGTTGAAGAATGCACCAACAATATTTTCTCAGGTAGTTGTCACTGCGTTCAAAGATTTCATTCAAAAATTCCTGCAGGTATACATGGATGAATGGAAATTCTATGGTTTGGCTAGAGATCATTTAGCAAACCTACGATTGATGGTGGAATGGTGTTGACAACATCAAATCCCACTAAACTCAAAGAAGTGCATTTTATGTGTGCCATTCAGAATGCTATTGGGACATATCATGTGCAAGCAAAGGTTTTTGGTTGACCCTACAAAGATTGCACTCATCCTTAGTCTACCACCACCGACGACTATGAAGATGATTTGGGTGACACTGGGGCACATGGGGTACTATCACAAGTTCATGAAAGGATACGATATGATTACTGCCCATATGGAGAATCTATTAAATAAGGATGCTGCATTTGAGTGGAGTCAGGAATGTTAAGGAAGTTTTGACACACTAAAGGCCAAGATAGCCTCCGCACCCATACTGGTATTCTTTGATTGGAACAATGAGTTTCATGTGCATGTTGATGCCTCTTTGGTTGCACTGGGGGTTGTTCTCTTGCAAGCAGGTGAGGGTGACTTGGATCACCTGATCACATATGCCAGTAGGAAGTTGTCATTTGTTGAATGAAATTACACAACGACTGAAAGAGAAGGCTTGGCGATGGTTTATGCCTACAGAAGTTTAGGCACTATTTGTTAAGCGGTCACTTCAGGATGTTCACTGATCATTCTGCCTTGAAATATTTGGTCAATAATCCTATGTTGGGGGGGAATATCTGTCGTTGGTTGCTACTTTTTCAAGAATTTAACCTTGAAATAGTTGTGAAGCCAGGACGGTTGAATGTTGGTCCTGATCACCTGTCTCACATTGAGACCTGAGAAGAACCTACCAATATTGATGACGGATTTCCAGATGCACAACTGTTCTGTGTCGATATCATAGATGATCATTATGCCCCAATCATTCAATTCCTGGCCATTAGTGTTGCCCCTGAGAATCTATCAACTAGTCAAAAGAAGCAGTTGGTAATAAAGGCTTCATATTTCTAGCTGATTGTTGGGTAGTTATACAAGCTTAGACCACCTGAAATCTTGCGATGGCGTATCCTACCGCATGAGAAGGGACCCATTCTAGAAGAAGCACATGCAGGAATCGTGGGAGGTCACTATGGAGGAATGGCTACTGTGCGGAAGGTGTTGCGCACCGGGATATGGTGGCCTACGTTGCATAATGATGCCGCAGAATATGCATGGAGTTGTGATGTCTGCTGGCACACTGGTAAACCATTGTGGTGGGATGAGATGTCGCTTGTGCCGTAGGTAACTCTCTAACCTTTTGATAAATGGGCAGTGGATTTTGTGGGTCCAATTAATCCACTAGGGAAGAGGACTGGTGCGCGATACGTCATTACCGCAATTGACTATATGACCAGGTTGGAAGAGGCCACACCAGTTGTGGATTGTACCGCTGCAACAGCAGTGAAGTTCATATTTGAGAATATTGTGACACGGTTTGGGTGTCCAAGAATATTGATGAGTGACCGGGGAAGTCATTTTATCAACTGCATTGTGAGAGCGCTAACTAAGGAGTTGCAGGTGCAACATAAGAAAAGAACACCATACCACCCGCAGGTGAATGGGATTGTTGAAGCATTCAAATTTTTTTTGGAAACAATGTTGAAAAAAGTATGTAGTTCTAATCGCAATGACTGGGACTTGAAAATTCCAGCCATGCTATGGGCCTATCTCATCACTTTTAAATGGATGACAGGATAGACATCGTTTAAGCTAGTATATGGGCAAGAGGCAGTCATGCCCATGGAATACATTGTTCCTAGTTTACACAACACTGTGAAAACCGACATGGATGATGAAGAAGCATTAGAAGAGCGCATTGTATAGTTGATCCAAGGACCACTTTATTGCACACTTCCACCAGCGCATTGCGAAGGATCGACAGAAGGCATGGCATGATCGTTAGATTAAGAGTAAATAGTTTGTGGAAGGAGATTTGGTGTTGTTATATGACAACAAGTTTAGGAAGCATCTAGGTAAGTTATAGGTGCATTGGTTATGCCCATGTCTTGTTCATTCCATTACTTCTAGAGATGTGGTTCAGTTACAGGAATTATATGGTGCGGTACTACTAATGCTCGTCAATGGGAGTGACCTCGACACAATTGAGATTTCTAGTGGGAAGGAATCCCCCATTCGGCCACAACCATTGAGGAAGAAGTTGTTGGGCAATAGGGCAGACCCGGGTTTAATCCTTTAGTGTCGCACCAACAAAAGAACCACAGTGTTGGCCCTTTCGGCAACAACCTGTGCGCAGGTTGCAGTCTGACCCGAAACAGCTATGGGGTGCCACAGAATCAGGTTTCTGCAAGCAGAGAGGGGGATTATTGTACCTTAGCCTTTAATAACCTTATTAATCAATAATTATAAAGCTTTACCATTCATTCACATACAAATTCGCAAGTAAATAAACAGTTGTGACTTGCTCAACCCACTACAGGGAATTCACAGCGAGGCTAAATATTAGCAGCGATCTAACTTATCAGATGTATATAGTTATTAATGCATAAAAGACAACAGAACCAGAAACAGCACAAGAAACCACAACACCGGATATAACGTGGTTCACCCCTAGTGTAGGGGCTACGTCCACAAACTATGTTTTATTCAACTTGCTACAAAACCACAGTTTGATCTGCGCACTCAGCTGTAGATCCCTTCAGTCCTTAAAAAGCCACGCACACAGCAGCAGGCCCCTGCGCACACAGCTGGAGGTCTTTCCTCAATATTATTTACAAAAACCCTCTCCGCACACAGCTGCAGAGGTCGTCCACACACACAGCTGGGACTTAACCTTTCCTTACAAAATCAACCTTAGCTTCACCTTAATCTTTCTTACATCATAAAACCTAACCTATCTTCTTTACACAAGCGCTTATTTATACTGCGCATTTTTACAAAACCATCGTCTTAAACCATGGGCACCCCAAACCCTAAACCCTGGACTTAAACCATGAGTTTATTACAGAAGACTTTGAATCAACCCCGACACCCCTATGACTATTTTGAGTCCACACTCGCAGAGTTATCCATCTTAAGGATCATTAGGGTGCACGTCCCAACAGGCCCCTAAGACTCAGCAGTGGCCCGTCCCAGGACACTCTTCAGTTTCTCTGGTGGCAGAATTCCGCTGACGAAGCATAGTGTACTGCTTGCTGAAGCTCTCCATGCTACTACCGGCTGCCTACTTCTATCCTTTGCAGAAGTTTTGCTAATGAAAGCCGTCGCGATCCATCTGCAACACCATCCTTCACTCCAATTGTCGATGCCTAACCATCCACAACTTGGGGTCCCCTGGGATTGCATGTCACACTACAGAAGGAATATAGCTGCCATGGTTCTGCTACGCCAAAAGATTGCATGGAAAGATTCCCCGGAGTCTTTCTGCAAGGCCTCATGCCCTTTGTTGCTCTACGTTAGAGCAAACTCCTGTCCGCCTTTGCAAATTTAGAGCAAACTCCTGCCTGTCAATGTACTTAGCCAAGTAGGGATGTACTGGCGGAGTGCTCAGAAGGTGCTACAGACCTCTGTCCCTCACTTCTCGTACTAGCGCCTGAACTTTACAGTCGTTCGACATGGTTCGGGCTGAATATCTCATAGATGTGCTTAAGACAGAAAAGACAGGTCGCAATGGCTTCTTATAGAATCCCGAGGTAGAATTTGTCATTATTGTGCAGTAATGACGCCAAATTTGATGAAGTGCCGGAAATATTCTCCACACAGCGCCGGATTTTCCCAAAATCTCATTATGACAAGTAATGAGAGCAGCTCTCGTGCCAGCGCCACTGAATGCATTATGTCCCATCTGTCACATTTTGGGCTGCGACATACCTTGACAACCTTCGACTTTGACACAGTCTGACCCTGTGACCTACGACCAACCTGTAGCTTTGCATCCTTTAGAAAAAACAGACTACGATAATCCATAATGCTATGAGCATCTTCCCTTATTTGCTTGGTGCTACCTCCTATTCTGAGTACCTGGCCTGTCCGTGTACTTTTTTAAGCGGCTCCCATTTATCATAGAGGGAAAAAGCTCACCATTTAACTTAGCTAGCTGGATTGCACCCCCGTCAGTAACTTTCTGTACTACATACGGTCCTTTCCAATGTGTCTTAAACTTTCTTGGGAACTTCATGAATTTGCTGTCATAAAGGAGCACAAGATCACCCTGCTGAAAATGTTTATTCTTGATGTGTCTGTCATGCCATGCTTTTTCTCGAGCTTTCTGCACCTGTTGTTGGAAGCCTGCGACAAATCTATCCTCTTCAAGTTCTAATATCTGTTTCAGTCTCTCTGTTATTATAGCTGGGTCATCCATCGCGGTGAAAGC
Organism: Pseudotsuga menziesii; assembly: GCA_001517045.1. Lineage (NCBI taxonomy): Eukaryota > Viridiplantae > Streptophyta > Pinopsida > Pinales > Pinaceae > Pseudotsuga > Pseudotsuga menziesii. The sequence continues at coordinate 130,602 of LPNX010510998.1, read as the reverse complement.
ATATATCTGGAGGCTAGGAACAATGTATTCCATGGGCATGACAACTTCTTGCCCATAAACTAGTCGAAAGGGTGTATGGCCTGTCAACTTTTTGCAAGTAGTTCTGTAAGCCCATAGCACTGCTAGAATTCAAAGATCCCAATCATTCCTGTTAGCGTTACAAACCTTTGTCAAGGCATGCTCAAGGATTTTGTTAAAATCTTCGACAGTCCCATTTGCTTGTGGGTGATATGCGGTACTCTTTTGATGATACACCTGGAATTCTTCAGTCAATACTTCAATAGTCTTGTTCAGGAAATGTGACCCCTGATCACTCATAAGAACTTTGGGACACCCAAATATGGATAATATGTTGTCAAAGATGAACTTCGCAGCAGTAGCAGCGCTACAGGTCTTGACTGGTTGAGCTTCGGCCCAATGGGTAAGATAATCAGTTGCTGTAATGATGTATCTGGCTCCTGACTTTTTCGCAGGGGGGTTGATAGGACCAACAAAGTCAATGGCCCATTTGTCAAAGGCCTGTAATGTTACTTGCGGAGCTAGGGGCATTTCATCCCTCCTAGATGGTTTACCTGTCCTTTGACAGATGTCGCAGCTGTGGCAATATTCTCTTGCATCTTTGTGAAGTGTGGGCCACCATAAGCCGGCTATCAAAATCTTCTGTGCTGTGGCCTTGCCTGCATAGTGACCTCCTGCTGCACCAGAGTGTGCTTCAGCCAATATTAGAGGTTTTTCGTGTTCCAAAACACATCTGCGCAGTATCTCATCTGGTCCCATTTTATACAGCTGTCCTGCTATAAAAGTGAAGTCCACGACTCGAACCACCAACTGCTTCTTCTGCTGTGTGGTCATCTCTGGAGGGGGGATACCTGTAGACAAATACTGAGCAATATCCTGGAAATATTCATCAACTATCTGGATAGCAAATAATTGTGCATCGAGGAGGCCTTCGTCCAAATTGGTAGGTTCTTTGCTTGACTCAAGCCTCGACAAGTGGTCAGGTCCTAGGTTAAGTCTTCCGGGCTTAACAATGATCTCAAAATCATATTCTTGAAATAGAATTAACCATCTGCATATTCTTCCACCTAGCACAGGTTTGTTAACCAAGTACTTCAAAGCAGAGTGGTCAGTAAACATCTTAAAATGAGATCCTATCAGATAATGTCGAAATTTTTGTAATGCATATACCATAGCAAGACCTTCGCGTTCTGTCGTAGTATAATTTTTCTCTGTTGTAGACAACTTTCTGCTGGCAAAAGAGATAGGGTGATCGATATTACCTATGCCTGGCTGAGCGAGCACAGTACCTAAAGCAATAGAGGATGCATCAACATGCACATGAAACTCCTTGTTCGAGTCAGGGAATACTAGGATAGGGGCAGTGACCATTTTTTCTTTCAGAATGTCGAGGCTTGCTTGGCATTCTGGTGTCCATTTGAACTTAATATCTTTCTTTAGCTGCCTTTCCATTAAGGCGGTAATCTTGGCATATCCTTGGATAAATTTCCTGTAGTAACCGGTGTGACCAAGTGTTGTGCGAAGTTGTTTGACGGACTTTAGAGGTGGCAGGTTCACAATAATAGCGATCTTCGTAGGGTCCATCATCAATCCATGCTTACATACCACATGACCAAGTAGAATGCCAAAGGGTGCACAGAAAATGCACTTTTTTAAGTTCATGGAGATTTGGTGCTGTCTGCATTTGTCCAACATAAGTCTCAAACTAGTTATATGGTGTTTTACTAGCCCAAAAATAGTCCAATCATCAAAGTAAACTTCTAAGAATTTATGTATGTATTCCTTAAACGCGGAGATGACTACTCGAGAAAATATGGCAGGTGCATTCTTCAACCCGAAGGGCATGACAGTATACTGGAAGGATCCCATTTCGGTAGCAAAGGTGGTCTTATGTCGGTCCTCTGGAGAAATTCAGATCTGATGGTAGCCAGAAAAACCATCGGTAAAAGAGTATACTTCTTAACCTCCGACATTGTCGAGCACTTCATCTGTAAAGGGGGTGGGAAAAGGGTCGTGCAGACAGGCATCATTGAGTTTCCTTAGATCGACACAGATTCGGATTTCACCCTTAGTCTTCTTCTCTTGGATGACCATGGGGCTGACCCACTCAGATTCTTCAATAGGTTTGATTATTCCTGCAGCAAGCATCTTATCCAACTCTAGCTTAACCTTTTCCTTGTATTTTGGATTCAATCTATAAGGGCATTGCTTCACAGGCTTCGCATCAGGCTTCAGGGGGATCTTCATTACACCTATATCTCCCAGGATACCTTTCATTTCAAAGAACTTTGTCGAAAAAATATCTTGGTATTCGTGGAGAAGTTGAGTTACCTTGCTTACCATCTCGTCATCCCAATAGTTGCCAATGGTAGCCAACTTAGGCTGTGCATCGGATCCAATGTTAACTGTGCACGTCTTCAAGGGCTGCGTCACTTCGGGAACTTTGACTGCCAGTCCATGCACATCACAGTATCCTTCTGACTCAGGGATATCAAGACAGCGTGGGTCCTCCTCCTCGTCGACTGTGAAGTTATAACATTCGACTGCGAGGGATTCTTGTGTGGCCCAATCAGGGCGATTTTCTATCACTTCTTGTTCGTTAAATAAATTAGTATGGATGATCCTGATAGCTGCGTCTAGGGCTAGACAGACATCATTAGTAGAGAAAGTATTGATAAAGCTATGAACAAGACAGTCCCAACCTACAGTATCTTGGCGAAGTTCAGCCTCCGCGTACCAGTTCTTCGCTAGCGGTCCCAGTGTGTGCACAAATCTATGTACCCACTCATCCTGAGGTACATACTTCCATGCCTCGTAGCATTTGCTTAAGTGGTCCTGGGGGAAAGTTTTTCCATCAAACTTGCTTCGTGCCTTTGCCAACTGGTCTGAGAACTTCAGGAGAAGGAGCTTCTGACATGCTTCCTAGGTAAGGATATGCTTCTTATGGCTCGTCCACCATCTGAATACTGTGGCTCTGAATGCTGACTCCAAGGCCTCCATTTTCTGTAGGTCAGGTATCTGATCCGAGAATTGTACAATAAACGGTTCAGGATCTGTCGAACCATCATACACAGATATAGTTCTGGGTTGTGAGTCGACCCATCTGAGAGACTTGGTAGGGCAGAAATTGATGCCGCTATGGTGCTCAGATAATCGGTGTTGCCATCTTTCTAATTCATCTTCAAAGGCCGTCATATAGGAGCTACCAGACTCCCACCCTGCGGCCGGAGGATCCTCATAACCTTCTTCCTGCGCAGTGATAGTAGAGATGGGTTCCGCATCAGCTTGATCCTCATGTCGGAGTGGTTCTGTGTACCGTTCCCCTTGTGAAGGATCCAGGGGCAGGATGACCCTGAAATCTTTCCCTTCGAAGACCATCTGTCTCTTCTTTAGGTTGATGACTGCGGCATTTTCCATTGCCCATTCAATTCGTAATAGGTCCGGGTAAGGGTTGCTGTCATCCATGATCTCAATTACTTCGAAGTCCGCGAAGGTGCTGACCCCGTCAATATCTATTTGGAGATCCAGGAATCTTCCTAAAGGTACAATCTTTTGCTGGTTGGATAGCCTCAACTGTATAGGGGACCAGGAAAGGGTAGGTTTCCCCATTTGTTCCCAGGTTTGTTTGGTTAAAACATTTACATCGGACCCTAAGTCCAGAATAACATCGGTCATATCATATGCCCCTATCTGAGCATTCAATCACATTTCCCTGCCGGTCCTGCTGACTAGATGAACAGTTGTGTCTTGACCACAGCTTTGCAGAGATTCACAGGAAGCGATGACGTTCTGTAGCTCATTCAGAGCATCTTGATTTCTTAAAAGTTTAAGGCAACTTTGTAAAAAGGTAGACAATATACTTACTTTATCCAGCGAAGCTTCGCGGGGCGGCGACTGAGGCTGCGCAGGCGCGCTGGGTGGGCTAGGGCCAGCAAAATATTTCTTGGCCTCCATGAATGTCTCTTTCTCTCTGATTATATCAAATGCAGAGATTTTCTTAGGATCCTTACGAACTATAGCTTCAGCAGGTCGGTTTGGGGTATTTTGGATGTGTGTCGTAACTCCACTTCTTGTAACGACATTGATGGCCGCAATAGGGCGGGGCTCCACAGAAATCATCTGGAAGTTCTGGGTAGGGGTAGTCTGTCGTGCCTGAATCTTAGCTATCAACTGGGGGCACTGCTCAATCACATGATCTACTGTGCGGCAATTCCGACACGTCGTAGTGGGGTTCCGACAGTCGCGAGCCAAATGCCCAGCTTGGTTACAATTGTAACACATGAATTAGCTTCTGCCTCACCCGGCCATTCCACCATGGCCTCCAGAAGTACCTTGTGCAGAGGCACCCCCCTGGTAACCATAACTATCATTACTTGGGCCTTCAGTGTGCACCCAGTAAGCATCATAGGTGCGGCACTCATCCTCATTATGACCTACAGATTTGCAAAAATTACAGTAGGAGTTCTTAGGCCCCTGTCCATACCTTTCCAGCAGGTAACAGTTCTCAGGTCGGTGCTGACCTGTCATTCTGCATAGCTCACAATAGAGAACTTGTGGTGGAAAGGGGTTCGGCGCACCTGTCTGCAAGTACTTGTTTACCAGAGGTCACCGTTCCTTGTCGTGACCTTCGGTCCGACATTGCGTACACCAAACCTCTTCGTGATCAGGTTTTCCATTTTTCATCTCGCGAAGTTCTAGGGCCATCGCGGCTAGCTACGCTTGGATTTGAGCAATACCAGAGTCATCTTCGACAGGGGAAGTCTCTAGTTTCATTGCGATTTCCAGAGCCTCTTGCTGGTCAGCAACCTTCTGTTGCATGAATGGAGTTTTGATATGTGGTAACAATGCTGCAATAAACCATTCCTTGTGCTGCGTAGGACTAATGGTAAAGTTTACTTGGTCCAGTAGAACTTTGAATCTCTGATCAAAGTCCCACACTGATTCGCCGCATCGTTGTTGAATCTCCTTGAGTTCAGTGATGCTCTGCGACTCCGATTTAGGCTTCTTAAATTCTTTTATTATGGCCGCCTTGATCTCGCCTAAAGTAGGGCTCTGATTGCTGGAAAATTTCATGAACCATGTTAGAGCCCAGTCCCGAAAGGAAGTAATGAGCTGCGCAGCTCGCACATCCGGATCTGTAATTTTCTTCGCGTTCCATACTGATTCGTAGAGAAACCAGAACTGTTCTGGGTCCTCTGATCCCGTGCCTTTAAAGATGGGGAGTTTAATGTCATCAACGAGGTGGGCCATGGAGTTTCTGGGGGGGTTGGGAGGGGGACAGGACGTCGATGGGGGGGGGATTTACGGGGGCAGAATGGCCTATGGCCAGAATACTCGGGCCTGGTTGACTCTCAGACTACGATGGAATTTCAGGGGTGGCAGAGCGGCGTCGCGGGGTGACCGAAGGGTTTTCTTCGGAATCAGACTCTTCAGGGTTTACAGGGGTGGATGCGGTAGCCTGACCTAAGGAAGAGGGGTCAAAATCTCTCTTATACCTTTTTCTGTTTTGCAGCAACCCACTTTGCTTGTCGAAGGGAGTGTCACTTGCAAACATATGTTAGTACGACTAAACTAATAGTCCGATTCAAACAGCAATATACCCTTTTCGGCCAATAGTATTTTAATCCTTAAGCTTAATAAATTCAAAAACTTACTGCGGGGCCCTTTGAAGAACTGTCGTTCAGCTTCGCTGAAGGAGCTACTTGCGTCAAGTGCAAACTCCGTCACAAAGGCTTCCAATGTTCGTGTCGTCCAGAAATCAACAGCGCGGGATACCTCGTTGTTCACGTGTTGCACAAGATTGACCCTCGCAGGGGTCCACATGGGAGCCCGTTGAGCTTGGAAGTTTGTCCTTCTCTCTGTTAACCTAGAAAACCACTGGTGCAACTCTATGTGGATACTACCAAAGAAAATTTCATAAGCATCACAAAAAACATACCTTTGTAAAAAGTCACTTGCACTACACCGCGGATTGGCGTTCTCTTGCTGCGCAAATTTCAAACAGATCTCAGCAAACCAATCACTGATTTCCTTCACAAAGGGCCTCTAGAACATAGCCCTTGAGGTACAATGTAAACCCCTCTTGAGCAGGTACTGAGTTCAACTGGCAACGGAACCAATTTGTTGAGCAATAGGGCAGACCCGGGTTTAATCCTTTAGTGTCGCACCAACAAAAGACCCACAGTGTTGGCCCTTTCGGCCACAACCTACGCGCAGGTTGCAGTATCACCCAAAACAGCTATGGGGTGCCGTAGAATCAGGTTTCTGCAAGCATAAAGGGGGATTACTATACCTTAGCCTTTAATAACCTTATTAATCAATAATTTTAAAGCTTTACCATCCATTCACATACAACTTCGTAGGTAAATAAATAGTCGTGACTTTCTCAACCCACTACAGGGAATTCACAGCGAAGCTAAATATTAGCAGCGATCTGACTTATCATATGTATACAGTTATTAATGCATAAAAGACAACAGAACCAGAAACAACACAAGAAACCACAACACCGGATATAACGTGGTTCACCCCCAGTGTAGGGGCTACGTCCACAAAATGTGTTTTATTCAACTTGCTACAAAACCACAGTTTGATCTGCGCACTCAGCTGCAGATCCCTTCAGTCCTTAAAAATCCACGCACACAGCAGCAGACCCCTGCACACACAGCTGCAGGTCTTTCCTCAATCTTCTTTACAAAAACCCTCTGCGCACACAGCTGCAAAGGTCGTCCACGCACACAACTGGGACTTAACCTTTCCTTACAAAATCAACCTTAGCTTTGCCTTAATATTTCTTACATCATAAAAACTAACCTATCTTTTTTACACAAGCGCTTATTTATACTACGCATTTTTACAAAACCATGGTCTTAAACCATGGGCACCCCAAACCCTAAACCCTGGACTTAAACCATGAGTTTATTGCAGAAGACTTTGACTCAACCCCGACACCCCTAAGACTATTTTGAGTCCACACTCGCCTATTTATCCATCTTAAGGATTGTTAGGGTGCACGTCCCAACATAAGTCAGGAGCATGCCAGTAGGCTCTTCATCGATCCCCTAAAGAAAGCGGCAGGCTTAGAAGCCCAGTTCCACGCCGTCACAGAAGAGGCACACCTGCACTTTGGCTAGAGTGCAAGGAGAGCGGACTGCACAGAGGAGGTCATTGAGCTCAGGAGCTATAGAGTCTGCGGTGCCCAGGGGTGTCTATGCCAATGATATTCTATGATATGTCGCTCCAATGCATCTGGGAAAGAAACCGAGGCAACCCACAAAGAGTTAGAAATATCCACCCAAATTGCCGCTGCTGCCGGAAGTGATGACTTGCTCGGTGGATATCATCCCTACCTTGATGAGGCTGATGTTTAAAGACCATGATTTTCTATTGCTTAAATGTGTCTAGGATGAGCCCTATGAATCAGTTCCGATGGGGCCTAGTGCACCAATTCAAAGGATTCCTCAACCATCGATGAGCGGGTTGAATAAATCTAGATTGTTGGGGATCATTAATATGCCTCACTTTGGGAGACTGAACGAATCTCATACATGCATCAAATAAATCTTGGGATTCTTTCGTGGTGGGATGCTTTGGTTGAATGAGCCTATTCCTATCATGGTCGACTTAATTGCAAACATTACGGGATTGTCGAAGGCTAGGGAAGATCCAAGGCAGTATATCCGTGGGCTTGGACACTGACAAGAAGCTTTCCAAGCAGCTGAAGGAGAGATTTGGCTTGTAGCATGATGGTCGCACCTTTCATATCGAAAAAATTAATACACAGGCGGTGCATATTGGGGCGCACATTTTGGAGAGAAATATTGTTTAGGGGAATCGACCGGTCTAGTGCAACTCGAGCGTGGTCGTATGCGCAAAAAAATGTGCAGAGGGCATGCAAATGAACTGGTCCTTTTTTCTGCTCAGCTAGTTGCTTGGAAATGCTCTCACTAATAAGGTCAGGTAGCCATTTTCCTACAGTTGGCTCTTAATTCTCATTGCGCTTGCAGGATGGATGGAACCAGAAGATTATCAACCGATGGCAGTCGATGCGGTGAAGGTGTGCCGAGGCGCACACTATCAAAATTTGTGGTGGGTTGAGGAATCCAGTCGATAGATGAACTGTGCGATCCATTTTTGGGTCTATTGGAAAGCGTTGCAAACTATTGCTGTCAAAGTTATTTTCTCACCCAATTACGCAGTAGGCAAGTATTAGTGGCTCATTCATTTTGCTATTGGGCCTCATTCCATTTATATCCAGGCGCGGCGGGATCCTGACAAGGATTGGCTACCTATGGCCTACAAAGTCACTGATGAAGAATTATATGCTATCGCTAAGGAGAGTGTGGCTGAAAGGCGCAACCTCGTGAGGCAGGAGGAACTCTCTAAGGAGCCACCAGTTGATGCCCCTGATGAACCTGTCTAGAAGGATCTAAATGTTCACAACTCCGATAATGAATTGTCGATGGAACCTGAGGCCGACACACAATGCATGCGAGAGGAAACTCAAACCAAATGGCACCAAGAATATGACGTGGGAAGCGATACCCGACAAGGGATGGAGGACCACCTGCAGCGGCTCATCAAATCAGTCACTTACTCCTCTAAGGATGTGACATAAGCGATACAAGCATCCAACCAAGAAGGGTTTGTTGCGGTAAGAGATAAGTTGAATTCTATTTATGATTTTTTTTCTAGGAAGACACCCGGGAAGGATGTGATGCAGGAATTCTTATTGATTAGCACCGAGCCATGGCCTAGGAACGTTCAAGTTCCCCTGACTATGATCAACGTGGGGAGTGAAGAAATGACCCTATTATTTTGGCCACTCCAAAGCATTTCCTTGAATCTTAACAAGTTACCTGCTCAGTCACTTGTGGAGCTCCACCATATTTTCGCCTAGGAATTGGTGGATAGGCAGAAGGAGCTTAGTGATGGGTATGTGTAGTCGCAGAGCACAACTGAGAAGCTGCGAAAAGAAGCTAAGGAGATGCATCAGGTCAGGGTGTAGCTGGCAGAAGAGAAGGTATAGGATATTGAGGTATTGAAGGAAACACAAGCCAAGCTACAACGCAAGGCTGTTGAGGAAATCATCGAGCTTAAGAAGGTGCAAGACTGCCTTATCATTGAGAAGGCACAACTGTGTGGAAGTTGTGGCACAATCAAGCAAGCTGTTGATGAGGCATGTCAACATATATTTGAGAGCATGAATGAGCTTAATGCCATTTCTAAGGCCAAGCAACTTGGGGAAATTATTGTCCAGCTCCAAGACACCAATCTTCTGCTCAATGCCTTGGTCCATCCAGAGATGCCATTGGAGTAGGTTTTTGAATGGAAGGATACTATTGTGGAGATAGCGGCCTAGTTTGAAACAATGGAGAAAGAAGCAAAGACAATCATGGAGGTGATGACGCAGTTATGGAAAAGCGTTGTCCAAGACAAACAACTTAACTAGTTGACCACATAGGTGCAAGAAGCTGAAGAACAATTGATGACACTGAAGAAATCCTTGCGAGCATTGCCAGTCATGGTGCAGAGCACATGGTCTAAGGAGTTGAAGGACCTACAATAGAGAGCTTCCCATGCCCAAGAATGCCAACAAAAGCCTCGTGCCCAGTTGGATGTGTTTCAAGAAATTGGTGGGCAGCTGGCTATCAAAGTAGTTGCAACGATGTAGGCAGTGCAAGAAACTCAGAATATGGTCGATGGCAAGGCTGGGGAGGTGCACCCCATGCAGTAGGCTTTGCTCAACTATCAAAGCACTGCCGAAAGAGTCCAGCTCCAGGTTCAAGAGATCTCGCAACATTTTGAATATTTCAAGGACAAGACCTCGACATATACCCTATCAACCTAATGTGGCTCAAGGACAAGCCACAAGAATTTGTTGGGGTCCTGTTGGAAGGGGTTTTGGGTAAGTGAGTTGTGTAGCTTCATGACAGCTACACAAGCTCATGCGACACTATGCAAGGCTAGATCAACATGATAGGTGGAAGAATAATCACTTTTGAATATTTAATGTATTAATCGACCATGTTTTGTGGACATAAGTCATTAGTGGTTAGAAGTTAGTTAGAAGTCTACCTTTGATGTAAAGGCACAAGCCTATATATAGAGATAGATTTGGAATTGTAAGGGGGATAATGGGGATCGTGATAAGGCGATACAAGTACAAGTCAATATCTGAGAGTGATCAATTTGTTGCAATCTATCTATGGTCTTGATGAGTCTTCTATTTTGAACGATCTATGGTTTGTCTATGTCAGATAGTGAATTTGGGATGTAATTAGTCTCCTACTGTGGAGAAGAATTATCTGTTTTGGATCTATTACACAGAATTAATATGATATGATGGTTGTCGCCTAATTGTTGCTTCCTGTTTTCCTATTTTCTCTGCTATGATGTCAATGAAAAGTGTATTAAATCTGTTTATGATTTACTGATGTTGCTGCAATGAACTGATGATGTGATCTATCCCAATTCTATGCAATTCTGATGAATGATGATGATGCTTATTAAATTTGGTTGATGAATGATACTATTGTGATAAATGAATGATGTGATCTTTTAGATCCATGGTTGTGAAGATGAATTGTGATAAATTTCTTGGTTCTGTTGAATGGCTTAGTCTAATAATTATCCGGTTGAAGCCTTAGATTTCATATCTTCCCTTCTCACTGTCGAAAACTTGGTTACGACAGCTCTCCCTTGAACATCTCGGGTGAGACTTCGTCTACTCTGTGGATGTTGTTGGGCAGGGTAAAACTTCTCTGGGTCAGTGCTCAGGGAGATCATGCTAGTTGGGTGTCAACAGAGTGAGAACCCCTGTTGGCGGGTTTTGCCAATAGGGGAAATTTATCAAACAATCAAAAATCTATTTCGCTGGGTGAAAAAGTAAGTTGTATGAACATTTAGGTTGGCCATGAAATTGATAGATCAATAATCAATATCGACGATGGGGAAGAAGCATTGTGTGGAAAATCTTATTTCGGAAGTGTCGAAAGTCAAAAAGACGACTTCCAATTCACACCTTCTAGAAAGAATTTCACTACAGAAGGGAACACACAGAAACCTAGACTTTTGCTGCGGAAGAAAGTTAGACAGTGTGGAAAACTGTTTAAGACAGAGATTTTGTTTCAGATATCAAGGGTTTTGAATTCTGTACGCAAATCAGCGCCATTGTATGTGTAATTTTTGGCTTGTATATTAATAGAATAAAATTTTTAGATCTTGATTTTTGTAGCGCTAACAATGAACAACAAATGCAATAGAGATTTATTTGCATAAATAATAGGGAAAATAAACCCTAAATATCATATTCATATAAATTTGAGTTTATAATGATTGTAACAACAGTTGTAAGGTGGAAAAGAAAATCTGAAATTACTTTAACTCTAACCTGTAGCTTCCTAGGCGTGCACAATGATTTATGGAAGTGAGGTTTGGTGTATCAAATTTTATTTGGTGTATTCCCTACCCTACCAGCTCCTCAAAACAACTCAAATTGTCTTCTTCTCATGATCCCTTATTATGTTGCAGTGCCCTCCTTCACTACCCAGAAACGTTATGCACAGTCGTAACAAGAAGGAATACTATAATGATATTACCCAACAATGTTGTAGTAGATTCCTATAGGTGTCTAGATGGATTGCAGCTCTCTTTTTGCTGTAACAACCCTTTTTGGTTGTAACAACCCTTTTTGGATGAAGTGTGGGAATCACTGTAGATGTGGAACTGTAAGCGGCCAACAGAAAGTAAGTTATCCTCACAAACAACACTGTGTCCTCTCCAGATGATTTCATGACCCACACAATCCTAAATCATCCAATAAATGAAGAATACGTCCTCCAAAAGATGAAATCGGCCGATTTGTTACTCCTTTTTTTTCAAAAACCTAAAAACCAAAAAAGACAAAAACGAGAATATGCATGAATCTATAGAATCTTATATCTAGATGGGCCTGAAAACTTGTTGTATGTATAACCATGGCATGAACCTATAATCCTAGGTATAATATAATAGTGTTACTTGTTAGACTCATAGGAAGACCCCCTTGGGCTAAACCTTATTATAGAAAATGGTATGGGGATGGAGCTAGGGAGTCCTAGTTTCTTATATTCTTATTTTAATTATTGTATAAACGTTTCTAGATTCTATTCTATTTCTTATCAAGGATATTTATAAATTACATCGTAGGGAGGCTCTATGGGTCAAATATAAATATATTTCTAATGTGGAGATATCCCAACCTATATACTAAGTAATATATGTTGTTAGTATGATAGGAGATCAAGATGTTAAATTTGTCACCACCATTTTAACATATCAATGTATTTTTATAAGGAGTTAGAACTGGCTTCGATCACCTCATTTAATGGCTTCGAAGGTATGGGAAACTTCATTTCCTTTAGAGCTCAAGAAATCTCACTTGGGAGTGAGTAAATTAGTCAAAGGTGCAAGGAAATGTCCATAACATTATTAGAGATCACTTGGTTCAATAATATGATATGGCACCTGTCTTTGACTCTCCAATGACCTAATTAAATATAAATTCCCATGCAGGCATCTGTAAAAACTACTACACTTCCACCACTAAAATGGTTCATTGAACAATGCAAATACATAATTGAGGTGGAGGCTATAGATTGGCATCACATGATTAAATGTAACACTGCATATCTCTTCTCATTATTCTAATATCCCTAATTACCTTATTGATATGTCAATTAAGATAGTAGATTTGTAAGGAATACCACTATTGAAATGTTAGGTCATATGATTTCCATAAGAAGAGAGATCATAAAACCAAGCAAGAAAGAAACAAGAAATAATTGTTTGAATGCATATGATAGATATGTTAGTAAGGAAAGAGACCATAATGAGTCATATCATGCTAGTAGTTAAAAATATCAAATAAAAGAGAAAATATATCGTGTATAATCATAATAGAGTCTATGGAAATAGACTAATTAATTAGTACAATTATATTATCCTTATGGTATCCTTACTTTTTGACATGGGACCTTGAATGATATATAAGTAATTTGATCAAGTAACCGGTGAATCCACCTAGGTACAAATGTAATAGATACCAACTAGAAATAATACTATGTTTGGATATTGTAATCTCAACATCTAACCTCAAATGAAAATGGCATCCCTTAGGTGGTAAGCTAAAATTGATTACTAGTGCACTTGAATCCATTGAACGAAACTCATTGTCCCCATCCTTCTACAAATAAACCTCACAATCAATGCATTATAATTCATGGTTATTACAATATTATTTAACTTCATGTCATCCATTGACACAATAGGATAATATACATGCATGGTCAATTTCATGGTATTCCCCATCAACCTCCTTATTTGTATCAAGACATTTTACTTGTGAAATCCATTCATCAAAGGATTGTAAGTATGAATATTTGGTTGATCACAACCATTTTCCTTCATATGCTCCACTAGTGCAAGATAAAGGAAAACTTTTCCTCCTTTGCAATGTCCATTATTCAAGGTAGTATATGTTACCTCATTTGGTGTTAATAATTTTCAGTTAGGGATGATGGTTATGGTAATACTTAAGGATATATTAGATAAAAGTTTGGATCTATATAGCCATGTTTTTCTCTATTCTAGCTACAATATTGTCATGGTTCACTAATTCATATAACAACTATTGTAGGAATTAGAAAGGTATCCTTTCCATCATTAACACCTACAATACTAGGTATATACCTATAATGTTTTTGATAATTAATATAAAGATATGGAGGGTTGACATTGTAGGTTAAAAACTATACTTATAAGGAGATGGGGGTTACATCATATTCATATGGTCCATCATGCAAGTTACCATATTTTCATTAGGAGAATATAAGTTTCAATTGTATATTACTGGTCTAAAAAGCATAAGTTAATGGTTCAAATTCCTTTTATCTTTATAAGAATTGCATATGGTTGGAAGAGGTACTAATGATAAAAATTCTCAACATTTAAAAGGATTGTATAGGTTCTTCTAGGTTTTCTCTAGGTAGGACCTTAACCAATGTATTAATGAATATTTCATGTCAATATTAATTATGGAGAGCATATAGATTAAATGTAACACCGTATATCTCTTCTCATTATTCTAATATTCCAGGTAATTCCCTAATTGATATGTCAATTAAGAAAGTATATTTGTAAGGCATACCACCATTGAAATGTTAGCTCATATGATTTCCATAAGAAGAGAGATCGCAAAACCAAGAAAGAAAAAAACAATAAATAATTGTTTGAATGCATATGATAGATCTGTTAGTAAGGAAAGAAACAATGTGCGATATCATGCTAGTAGTTACAAATAACACATAAAAGAGAAAATATCTTGTTTATAATAATAAGAGAGTCTATGGAAATAGACTAATTAATTTGTACACCTATCTTATCCTTCTGGTATCCTTACTTATTGACATGGGACCTTCAATGATATATAAGTAATTTGATCAAGTAACTGGTAAATCCACCTAGGTATAACTGCACTAGATAACGTCTAGAAATAATACAATGTTTCGATATTGTAACCTCAACATATAAAATCAGATGAAAATGGAATCTCTTAGTGGTAAGCTAAAACTGATTACTAGTGCACTTGAATCCATTGAAATAAACTCGCTTCCCCCATCCTTCTACAAATAAACCTCATAATCAATGCATTATAAGCCATGGTTATTACAATATTATTTAACTTCATGTCATCAACCGGCACAATAGGATAATATACATGCATGGTCGATTTCATGGTATTCCCTCTAAACCTCCTTATTTGTATCATGTCATTTTCATTGTGAAATCCATTCATAAAAGGATTGTAAGTATGAATATTTGGTTGATCACAACCATTTCCTTCATATTCTCCACTAGTGCAAGATAAATGACAACTTTTCCTCATTTGCAATGTCCATTATTCAAGGTTACCTCATTTGGTGTCAATCATTTTCAATTAGGGGTGATGGTTAAGGGAATACTTAAGGATTAGATGAAACTTTGGATCTATATACCCATCTTTTTCTCTGTTCTAGCTACAATATTGTCATGGTTCACTAATTCACATAACAAGTGTTTTAGGAATTAGAAATTTGTCCTTTCCATCATTAACACCTACAATACTAGGTATATACCTATAATTTGTTTGATAATTAATATAAAGAGATGGAGGGTTGGAATTCTAGGTTAGAAACTATACCTATAAGTAGATGGGAGTCACATCATATTCATATGGTCCACAAAGCAAGTTATCATATTTTCATTAGGAGAATATAAGTTTCAATGGTATAAATCTGGTCTTAAAAACATGGGTTAATGGATCAAATTCCTTTTATTTTTATGAGACTTGCATATGGTTAGAAGAGGTACTAATGATAAAAATTCTCAACATTTAAAAGGATTGTATAGGTTCTTGTAGGTTTTCTCCATGTAGGACCTTAACCAATGTATTAATGAATATTTCATGTCAAACTTAATTATGGAGAGAATATAGATTAAATGTGACACCGTCTATCTCTTATTATTATCCTAATATCCAAGGTAATTACCTAATTGATATTCCAATTAAGAAAGTATATTTGTAAGGAATACCACCATTGAAATTTTATCTCATATGATCTCCATAATAAGAGATATCATAAATCCACGCAAGAAAAATACAATCTGAAATAATTGTTTGAATGCATATGATAGATCTCTTAGTAAGGCAGGAAACAATAATGATTCATAACATGATGCGGCTAGTAGTTACAAATTGTAGAAGATAAAATATCTCGCATATAATCATAAGAGAGTCTATGGAAATAGACTAATTAATTAGTACAATTATATTATCCTTATGGTATCCTTACTTATTGACATGGGACCTTGAATGATATATAAGTAATTTGATAATGTAACTGGTAAATCCATGACGTAGGTATAAATGCAGTAGGTTCCGACTAGAAATGATACTATGTTTGGATATTGTAACCTCAACTTCTAACCTCAGATGAAAATGGAATCCCTTAGGTGGTCATATAAAATTGATTACTAGTGCACTTGATTCCACTGAAAGAAACTCATTTCCCCCATCCTTCTACAAACAAACCTCACAATCAATGCATTATTATAAGCAATGATTATTACAATATTATTTAAATTCATGTCATCCACCGACACAATAGGATAATATACATGCATGGTTGATTTCATGGTATACCCTCTCAACCTCCTTATTTGTATCAAGTCATTTTACTTATGAAATCCATTCATCAAAGGATTGCAAGTATGAATATTTGGTTGATCACAACCATTTTCCTTCATATTCTCCACTAGTGCAAGATAAATGACAACTTTGCGTCCTTTGCAATGTCTATTATTCAAGGTACTATATGTTATCTCGTTTGGTGTCAATCATTTTAAGTTAGGGACGATGGTTACGGGAATACTTAAGGATAGATTGGATGAAATTTTGGATCTATATAGCAATGTTTTTCTCTGTTCTAGCTACAAGATAAGTCATGGTTCACTAATTCATATAACACATGTTCTAGGAATTAGAAAGGTGTACTTTCCATCATTAAAACCTACAATACTAGGTATATACGTATAATTTGTTTGATAATTAATATAAAGAGATGGAGGGTTGACATTGTAGGTTGAAAACTATACTTATAAGGAGATGGGGTTCACATCCTATTCATATGGTCCATCAAGCAAGTTATCATATTTTCATTAGGAGAATATAAGTTTCAACAATATAATACTGGTCTAAAAAACATAGGTTAATGGTTCAAATTCCTTTTATCTTTATAAGAATTGCATATGGTTGGAAGAGGTGCTAATGATACAAATTCTCAATATTTAAAAGGATTGTATAGGTTCTTGTAGGTTTTCTCCAGGTAGGACCTTAACCAATGTATTAATGAATATTTCATGTCAAACTTAATTATGGAGAGCATATAGATTAAATATAACACCGTATATCTCTTCTCATTATTCTAATATCCGAGGTAATTACCTAATTGATATTCCAATTAAGAAAGTAGATTTTTAAGGCATACCAACATTGAAATTTTAGCTCATATGATCTCCATGAGAAGAGAGATCATAATTCCAACCAAGAAAAAAAAACTGAAATAATTGTTTGAATGCATATGATAGATCTCTTAGTAAGGCAAGAAACAATAATGATTCATATCATGATTTAGCTAGTAAATAAAAAAAGAAGATAAAAGAGAAAATATCTTGTGTATAATAATCAGAGAGTGTATGGAAATAGACTAATTTATTAGTACAATTATCTTATCCTTATGGTATCCTTACTTATTGACATGGGACCTTGATGCATTTCTTTGGCTCCCTCCTTCATTCCTTTGGTCCACCTACATGACTCCGAGTACCAAGGTCCTTCCTCTTTTCATAGAAAACCTTAGGATAAAACTTGGGTGTTTTTGCTATCTATACCAAAAAAACACTAAATTAAATTTTCCAAGAAAAAACTTAAAATATGAAATTAAAAAAATATAGGACCCCTAACATAAGTTTTCACATTTTATCTCCCATAAATGGTTTTACCAGGAAAGGTCGGCATTTTATTTTTGCACATGACATCATTTACTTGCTTTGATTCTAGCATTCAACACCACAAAAGCTAAAGCGAAGCTGTTGGGAAATATTGAGGTAAACTGTGTGAGGTGTAACTTAAGTTTCAATGCATTCTTGTTCTTCCTTCTGCGTTATTGCAGGTATTTATCAATGCTTTTGTGAAAACAACATAAAAATTGAAAACAACAAACACTGAAAACATTCTTTGTTTTCTTTATTAACAGAAATCAAAATAACGGTTCCTATTCTACAAAATTTTAGGTGTAATACGTATTTCGTGTTGCATTTTGTACAAAATTTTATCATATGCTTAGTAAGTGTAATAAAGTTTCTATGGTTTCTTTATTGATAGAAATAAAAATAGTTGTGTATGCTACAAAAATTTTAAAAATATGTAAGAAATTTGGTTTCCTCTAGGGCTGGCCGTGGATTGTGGTGGCTCTTCCTAACTGAGTCATGTAAACCTTGTCTTGCTTGCAGCCTCCAAGGCTGAGGGGTATTCATTCTTGGAGACTATGATATCTTGTTGGCTACTATATGTTTCTAACGTAAACCTACAACACTCTAACCCTTTCTCTCTCTCAAGTTATGACATATGTTCCTTTTAGCAGATAGTACTTACAGAATATAGTATTCCCTTTTACTTTTGAAACTTGTTATATATATTAATTGTTTAGACAAATTTCAGTTAACAATTGAGTGATGATAGACTTTATTTTTTTGGTTATGCAGGCTTTGTAAAAGTGGAGACATGGATGTAAGTGCTTGTTTTTATTGACGTATATCATTATTATTATTTAATTTAAATTGATTTTTTTTAACAAAAACCAATAGGTTTTATATTAATAAAAATGTGGCTGAGCCACCCAAGAGGTTACATCTGTAAGTTCATTGCAAAAAACAAAATTCCCCATCACAACAAATGGGAATACTACTTTTATTTAATTTAAATTGTTAGAAAATATTACTTTGTACTTTAAGAACAATCTAATAGGATATGGCTAATCAATACTCTAATCATTTAAAAAGAAAATAGGCAAAGGAGGTTATGAAACGAAATAAAAAAAATCTTATTATGAAATTTTCAAAATGAACGTGTCAAAATGATGAGGAAAGAAAGGGACATGCATCTCACAAGGTAAATATTTAGAAATAGAACAATGTATTTTCTTATGTAGTTATATAATGCTTATTTTTATTGTATGATGATGTTAGGCATATAACACATATCTCATTAAATTTGGAAATATTCTATTACAAGGACTTCATCCACATTGAGTTTTTTTGTAAATCTATAAATACATATTATATTAAATCTAGAAAAATAAACTCAAAGAACTATTCCATTAAATTTGGAATAATTAATCCAATGAACTATTTTCTCAATTAATATTTTTTATTTATTTCAAGTAAAACTTTAGTATTCAACCATTCAAAAGGAAATATTACATCTCAATTAGAACTAGAGGAAATATTACATCTCAATTAGAACTAGATGGGTTAGATCTAGAATTTAGAACTTCCGCTAGATTGAGTTCTTTCGAAATGAGGAAAGTCATAGCCTTTGACTCCTTACAAAATTTATATTAATATTTTTATAGTTTGTATTAAATGTTAAGTTGATTAAATCATTTTATGACATAATACCAATATTGTATTTGTTACTACAACATTTATAAACATTGTTGCAGTAATTATTAACAATCAAAATCAATTATAAACTAGAATAGCATTAGTGTAGTACAGTTTGATTTTTTTCATATACAAGAGGAAAGGGGGAAAACCAACTGAATTGATTATTGCGATTTTTCATTATTTATTTATGAAGTAATTGAACAATGTGTTTAATTGAAAAGAGCATATTTATATTGAAAACATAGATATCTTACAATATTTATACTATCATAAGATTTTATATCATCTATTAATTTATGTTAGGGCACCGAGTAATTGAAACACCATCGTCCTGCTTGTAATGAAGGTGCTATTCCATTGAGCTAGCACCCTTTATAACATGAGAGGAGAGGGACTATGTTAACACCTAGATTACACCTTTATAATCATCTATGGCAAATCAAAATGATGGAAGTCTCAGACTTTGATTCTTTCAAAATGATGAAATTCTTAGACTTTGATTCCTTACATAATTTCTATTAATATTATCTATAGTTTGTATTAAATGATAAGTTGATTAAGTTTATGTAATGACATTAATATTCTATATGTTACTATGATTAAGAAATTGAATTATAATTTGATATGGTAACTAGTACATTGTTGGTGTTGAGTTCCTATACTAGTAGAAGGTTGGCACAATTTTAGAATGACCCATTTAAAAATTATTTAATGACATAATACAAATTTGTTTGTTATGGTAACAATTTTAATTCTCGACATACCAAGTAATATTGTATGTGTTGAGTATCATGTTGTAATATATTAGAAGGTTGGCAACATTTTACAAGTGACAAGAAAAACTATTATATATTAAGTGTTACTATGCTAAGTTTATTATTTTAACGATCAAAATCAATTATACGTTAGAACAAAAATATAATTTATTTATATTACTATTATTTATATTTTTTAATATAAATTAAGTTGATCAATGATTATATCATGAAAAATAGATTGTAGAATATTTTTTAACATTTTATTATTAAAGTTATTTAATGACATTAATAATCAATGTTTGTTGCTATTATTATCTTTGAATTTCATTTAATTGAAATTATGTTAACTAATGTGTCTAGGTTGAGTTACCATAGTAAGTCTAAGTCTTTTTTGAGTATGATGTTTTATTTTTGGAAGTTGGCACCACTTGATAGTGGACAAGAGAAAATATTTTATGACTCAGAGTAAAATAGGTTTTATCTTAGTAATGATTAAAATAAATCATGAATTAGAATAGAGACATAATTTATTATTATTATTGTTGGTGGTGGTGGTGTATTAAAAACTAAGTTAATGAATGCTGATTTTATGAATAACAATTTGCGTGAGAAATTTTACCTATAAATTTATTTAATGATATACTTTGATTATCGTTCATATTTATATTTACGTATTCAAACAAAATTCACCAATATTTGACTAGTGAATTTATTATTAATTTGTGTAAGAAATTTCTTACATAATATAAAGTTATTTCACAACATATTAATATTGTGTTGTGACTATTATTAACTTATGTAGTATTGACATTAAATGTTAATACTTCGCTATTGATTTTCAGGATTAAGCTATGTGAAAGCTTTTCAAACCATAATGAATTTTACGTTGTTCCCCTGATGATCATGCATGGAATACCCACTTGAAATGTTGGTTTGAAAAACTCACTGACAACTTAATTGAGAAAATCATTCACAATGATGACAAACTGTGAAAGCCTACACTCTAAAAATGTTACTACTTTGTCTTTGTTGAGTATAAGATATTGCACTAGTACAAAGTTCACATCACTTTAAAGTCTACAGAAGAAAATATAATATTAAGTAGAATACAACAGAGTATAACAATTAAGTTTATATCAACTATACTAACAAATAATAGGGAAAAGTCACTTCAAACCTTATTGCAAGTGCCTTACATTTATTCATAGAGGAATTCTAGAATATGATTTAAGGTTCATTATTGAATATGATTATGTGCATTTGATATAGTGACATGTTGAGTTTATGTAAAAAACAAATTGAAAAGTTAAAAATTGAATGGTGTTATCTAATTCACATAAAGTACCATCAAGTGAATTAACATAGAAGTTGAACCAAAATTTTCATATTAGTAAATAATATAAAATTCCTCAAAAAAAGGCTTGAAGAGAATATTTGATATACAACAAACATTGAAAATTGTTTATGTTTCTTCTTGTATATTAATAACTCGTTCAAAGAGAAAATTACATTCATGAATCATCTCCAGCTAATCTCCTTATATTCAATCAAGCAAATCAACTACAACTTGTACACCACATTTATTTATCGTGGTATTCCTACAATCTTCTTTCTTTTGCATCCATGCCCAAACTATGGTATTAAATGGAATAGATCCAAGTCATGTGTCATCAAGGTTGGTACCCAATATTGTTCTAAAACTTTCCCTTGTATTTCCTTGAACTAGGATTCCATTAATCAACCTTTACATGAAGACTCTCACTTTCATCATTCTGGAAGATATATGAAGTGGATTTTGACATCCAAATTATTTCTCTGTCATCCTTAGTTCATGATCTAACTAGAAACATATTTCCTTTCTCAACTTCAATCATAGGATTTAATATTGGATTTATCTTGTTGCACTTGGGTCCAACATATACCAGTTAATCCGTCAAAATATCAAAACCGTCATCCATAATACTTATATTACATGCAGTGCATTACAATCAGCATTAAATCTCACGTGGATTAAATTGTCTTTATGATGCAATATGTTTGATGATAACGTCTAACATGAATTAAAGCTAACATGATGTTACTACTTAATGATTGATTTTCTGGACTAATTTATGTGAAATCTTTTCAGTCCACAATGAGTTTTTCATGGTTCCTGTAACAAGAATGGGTGGAGTGTCCACTCAAAACGTTGGTATGAAAAACGTTCACACAGTTTAATCCATAAAATCAATCACAATGATGACAAACTGATAAAACTTGCACACTCAAAATGTTAGTACTGTATTTATTGAGTATAAATTAATATGCTAGTACAAAGTTGGCACCACTTTAAAGTCTACACGAGAAAATATAATTATGAATTTGAATGCAACATAGTTGTACAATTAAATTTGTATCAACTATAATAACGAATAATAGGGAAAACTCACTTCAAACCTTATTGCAAGTGTGTTACATTTATTCACAAAGCAAGTCTATAAGATGTTTTAAGGTGCATTCGCATAAAGTATCATCACATGAATTAACATTCAAGTTGAACAAAAATTTTCATATATGTAGAAAATAACATAAAATTCATCAAAAGGTAGCTTGAAGAGAATATTTGATATACTACAAACATTGACAACTTTTTCTTTATGTATATTAATAGTCATTCAAAAACCAAAGTTACATTCATGAATCATCTCCATCTAATCTCCTTATATTTTCTCAAGTAGATCAAGTACAGCTTCAAGATGAAGATTTCCGTAGCTAATCATAATGACAAAGAGAGTTTATGGAATTAAATTGTGTCTATTGAAACGTCCCTACATTTTGAGTGGACACTCCACCAATCATCAGGGGAACAAAATGAAAAGCTGAAAGCAATGGTATTGAAGAGAGCGAGCAAAAGCTAATAATAAATAAGGTAAGGGTTTTGTAAATGCATTAATGAATATAATTATGCACATTTGATATAGTGAAATGTTGTGTTGATCTAAAAGACAAATTGAAAAGTTAAAATTTGAATGGTGTTATCTAATTCACATAAAGTATCATCACATGAATTAACATTGATTTTGATGTGAAATTTTCATATATGTAGTAAATAATATAAAATTCCTCAAAAAGCAGCTTGAAGAGTATTTATTATACTACAAACATTGAAAAATGTTTCTTCATGTAATACTAAAAGTCATTCAAAAAGCAAAATTACATTCATGAATCATCTCCACCTAATCTCCTTATATTCGCTCAAGAAGATCTAGTACAACTTGTACACCACATTTATTTATCTTGGTCTTCTTGCAATCTTCTTTCTTTGGAATCCATGCCCAAACTATGGTATTAATTGGAATAGATCCAAGTTTTGTGTCATCAGGATTTGGTACCTAATATTGTTCTAAAAAATTTCCCTTGTATTTCCTTGAGCTAGGATGCCACCAATCAATCTTTACATAAAGGGTCTCGTTTTCATTATCCTGGAAGATATTTTAGGTGGCTTTTTCCATCCAAATCATCTCTCCTCCATCTTCATTTCCTGATCTAACAAGCGACATCTTTCCTTTCTCAACATCAATTCTAGGATTGAATGTTAGCTTTGACTTGTTGCACTTTGGTCCAACATATATCGGTTCATCTTTCACATTATCAAAATACACATCCGTAATACTTGATATTGCATGGAGTGCATTACCATCAACATTAACATTTTGCCTCATCTTGGGCAAAAGATCATCATAAGAAGAATCACTTTCATCCAAGGGCGTATGGTCATTGTAGATTTCATCGAATGCATCAAGAACTCTTTTCCAATACTCTAGTTTTTTATTCCATTCCTCTGTAACAATTGGTGAATTCTCATTGCCAATAGTCTCTTTCCACATTTTTATGTATGATGTTATTCCGTCCTTTAGTTATTTGAAATAAACATCAGTGTCGTTGGGACATAAGAAATATGGCTTCCCCTCTGGGAAATATAGGTCAACTTGCATCATCTATATTCCACAACTCAATTGGTTCTGACCACTCAATGTCTTTGATGGATTCTTTATACCTCATAACTGGAACATCATTGAGTACAAGAAATTGAAAATACTGGACATTAAGATGTCCAACTAGTGCATTTTTCGCCTCCTTGATGTACCCATTAAGAAAACTTTTGAAGTTTTACACTTTGCCAATAAGTTTAGGTGGAAACACTCGTTTTTCTTCTATTGTGTGATACGTATCCATCATCTTAGGTAAAGAATATATATCTTTAATTTTCAAGTTGGAAGACATTCTTCTATAGGTTCCATCTATGTTTTCATGGGTGTGCCCCACAAGTAAGAACCCAACCTCAATAGTGATGAAGACACCAAGTGTAGTTAATAGTGATAGAAACATGAAAACATAATGATTCTTATTATCACTAGTTGCATTGTCCAACTGTAACAAGAAATATGGAGGAAGAGGTTTAAAATAAAGATTTTGATTTTTTGAGCTTCCGTTTAAAGATAGGAAAGCATCCTTGTACTCTCTACTTTTTGAGTAAATAGAGTTTTGAAGTAATGCATTTGAAAGTGGGTTTCTTGAACTTCCACTCTCACAAAGAAAATCACCATACATATCAAGGTGTGGGTCTTCAAGGTCCCTCAAGCACTTTGCAAGAGATGTAATGGTAAATTGTGATCCCATGTGTAAAAATGGTAAGGAGAAATGACCAAAACCTCCCGTGTTATGCCCATGTGTTAACATACCTATCAACGACAAACCCAAGTTTGTTCCTGCAACAGATTTTGATTTGACGCGTAATCTTGAGATTGAAGTCTTTGTTTTATCCATTTTATCATGGATAATGCTCAAGTATTCCTATGGATAGCACTTTGACATAATTCTATGGGCATAGTAGAAATATCTTCCACACATAAAAATCTTGTTATGTTTTTTTAGTCTAGCTCATGCCTTTTCTTCCATCTCTTTTGTAGTCGATGTCTTCATCTGTGCTTTCAACATGATACGAAGTTAGTGTTCTTTGAGAATGCCACATATGGAAAATGAGTATTCCAAATCTTGCTCATTGTTGATTGTGATATTGATGGAAAATTGAGGTCTTGAAGAGCCTCATAGATCTCTTTAACTTTGGGTGTATGTTGATGGCAACAATCTTAAAGGAGCAAATGTTCCATCTTCTTCAACTTGGTGTGTTTGGTTTGGTGAAAAATATGAATTATCCATTACAATTTTGTGCAATATTTCTATGTCTCCCACAGTATGTGCATGTGGTTTGCATTTGTTGGTGTTACCATGAATTCCTTTGACATGTCCTTGTTGGAAATTATGTTGGTAAGTATAGAAGATGCTTTGAGGAATATTATGTATCTTGTACCGTGCTTTCTTACAAATAATATCTCCATTAAACCTCATGTCCTTTACTTTCCTAACAGTGGGAGGTAGGGCATGGCCATGGCTCTTTGACATGATTGTGTTGCAAATGAGTGAATTCAAGACAAATTCCCTAATGCAATCTTTTTTTAAGAGTTTCATACCCCTTCTAGCAGCTGCAATGGATTTCATATCCACATGTTGAATACAATCTTGTTTGCAACATTCATCCACTGCCAAAATTCAGATTTCTTCCTCTTCATCTCTGTATTTGAAAGTTTCCAACCTTTTTTGTAGCCACCACTCGTTTAATCCTTTAATATGGCCTCGTTACGTGCATAGCAATTGAGTCTGTATCTTTTTCATTATAAAGATCACCATCCCATGTTTTTAAGGGACTTGTGTCCTCTATAAGATCCCATACCGCCATTTCCTTGGGTGCCTCCTTGAAATTTTCATTCACCCTTAAAATATCACCTTCATTTTCGACCAACTTATTTATTGGCCATCTAACCAAAAAATGTATAGACTTATCCCCAGTCCTACATCTTTCACAATTTGTATCTATGCCTTCCACAAAAACATCGAATTCTTTTTCACCTAACATTTCACCCTCAACCATGTCATCCTCACAGACGTTAACTATGATCCCTTTGGCAATGCACATGCTTGTTCCCATGCATTCATGTGTAAGAGAAACGTTTTTACATGTGAATGTAAGCCTATCTTGGGGATTATTTACTGGATGATCATGACAATGAGGTTCCAAATCTGATTTTAGCCAAATCTCATAAGATCCCAATGCACCCCCTAGTGTATTCTCAAATCTTGTTGAATGTGGCAAAAAAGCATCATGTTTTAACACCTTCTCAGTGTTAACCTCTATGGGCCTATATTTACCATCCTTCCATGCACCTTATGACCAATCTTTGTATTGAATATGGAGCCTTCACCCACCTTCAATCCACATTGCAAAATATCTACCTTGTCTCCAATAGAAAATGCATAAGAGACATTTGCATCTATACAACAAATTAAACAAAGTTAGTATTTGCTAAAAAAAAACAATCAATGTACTATCAAAAACACTTAACATGTTTTTCAAGATTTTTATTTACCTTTGTTATGCCTCAAATCTATAATCTTCCATGGATGTAAGTCCCCTTCATCAACATCTTCCACAATCAAATGTGGTTCAATGATATCAATTATCAATACCATAACATATCATACATTAAGCATTTCTCTGCCATAATGAGTTGTAGTCTATGTAGATTCAACCCTTCCTAGTCTAATAACTTGACGATTAATTAGGAGGTCAACATAGTCCCCTCTTGTCAAAATTATATTTTCCAATGTAACTTTTCCCAATTTCTGTAACACATTTGAGTTGAAGTTTGTAATTAAGGTTAAACCATATGAAGTGTATGCTCATAAAAGTAATATAGTTGCAATAATTCAAAACAATAGGGTAGCCCTTTTGTATGCCACGAAACATTGTTCTCCTACATCTTGTGCTCACTAGCAAAAGGGAATTTACATATAAATTACATATGATATATATCAAGACATAACAATAAGAGATCCAAGAAGTATCAGAGAATGACAGATATCAACTTAGATAAAACCACCAAATTCATATTTGACTTTAGACATGGATTATTGATGTATGTGTATGAATGTGTTGGAAATCTAGCTAGAGTTAGCTTCCATTCTTAAAACGTTGCATGATGAATGAAGGTTAATGTGTGTTATATTTCATAATGTAGTTTTCCATCTAACATAACCACATTATCATCAATCACATTACACCATGATGGAAATCTAGTTGGAGTTAGCTTTTATTCATAAAACATTGCATGGTGACTAGAAGATAATCTATGTTAGTTTTCATAAAGTAGTTTTCCATATAATACAACCACATTGTCATCAAATACATTACACCATAATAGAAATCTAGTGGAGTTATCTTCCTTCTAACAACATGACATGCTGAGTTAAACCTAATGTGCGATAGCTTTCATATGAAAGTTTTCCATCTAACACAACTACATTGTCATCAATCAAATTGCACCATGATTGATATCTAGTTGGAGTTAGTTTTCATTCTTAAAACATTGCATGATTAGTGAAAGCTAAAGTGTGTTACTTTTCATAAGGTAGTTGTTCATCTGACACAACCACATTGTCATCAATCACATTGGACCATGATGAAAATTTAGTTACAGTTCTATTTCATTCTTAAAACATTGCACCGTGAGTGAAATGTAATGTGTATTAGTTTTCATAATGCAATTTTAAATCTAACACAACCACATTATCATCAATCAAATTGCACTATGATGAAAATCTAGCTCAAGTTGGATTTCGTTTTTAAAACATTGCATGGTGAGTGAAATCTAGTGTGTTAGTTTTCATAAAAGTTTCTATCTAAAACAACCACATTGTCATCAAATATATCACACCATGATGGAAATCTAGTTGCATTTAGATTTCCTGTCAACATGGCACGATGAGAGAAAGCTAATGTGTGTTAGTTTTCTTAAGGTAGTTTTTCATCTACCACAACCAATTGTCATCAATCACATTGCACCGCAATGGAGATCTAGTTCAAGTTAGCTTTCATCCTTAAACCATTGCACGGTGAGTAAAATATAATATGTGTTAGCTTTCATAATGTAGTTTTACATCTAGCATAGCCACATTGTCATCAATCACAATTCACCATGATGGAAAACTTGTTGAAGTTAGCTTTTGTTCTTAAGACATTGCACGGTGTGTAAAAGCTAATGTGTGTTAGCTGTCATAAGTTAGTTTTCTATCTAACACAACCACATTGTAGTCAAATATTTTACACCATGATGGAAATCTAGCTGGAGTTAGTTTTCCTTCTAACAACATGGCATGATGAGTGAAAGCTAATATGTGCTAGTTCATTGCACCATAATGGAAAGCTAGCTTGAATTAGCTTTTGTTCTTAAAACATTGCACGTTGAGTGAAAGTTAATGTGTGTTAGTTTTCATAAGGTTGTTTTCTATCTAAAACAACCACATTGTCATCAAATACATAACACGATGATGGAAATATAGATATAATTAGCTTTCCTTTTAATAATGTGTTAGCTTTTATTCTTAAAGCATTGTACAATGAGTGAAAGCTAATGTGTGTTAGCTCATTGCACCAAGATGGAAATCTAGCTGGAGTTAACTTTTGTTTTTAAAACATTGCATGGTGAGTGAAAGTTGATGTGTGTTAGAATTCATAAGGTAGTTTTCTATCAAAAAGAGTCACATTGTCATCAAATACATAACACCATGAAGAAAATCTAGTTGAAGTCAGCTTTAGTATTTAATCATTGCATGATGAGTGAAATCTAATGTGTTAGCTTTCATAATGTAGTTTCCATCTAACATAACCACGTTGTCATCGATCGCAATGCACCATGATTGAAATCTAGTTGGCGTTAGCTTTCATAATATATTTTTCCAATTAACACAGCCATATTATCATCAAATACATTACACCATGATGAAAATCTATTTGGAGTTAGTTTTCCTCCTAACAACATGGCACAATGATTGAAATATCATGTGTGTTAGTTTTTCATTACACCATGACGAAAATCTTGTTGGAATTAGTTTTCTATCTAACACAACCACATTGTCACATTGCACTGTGAAATAAATTTAGCTGGCATTAGCTTTCGACCTTAAATCGTTACATGACGAGTGTAAGCTAATGTGTGTTAGCTTTCATAATGTAGTTTTTCATTTAGCACAACCACATTGTCATCAATCAAAATGCACTATGTTGAAAATCTAGACAGAGTTGGCTTTTGTTCTTAAAATGTTGCATGGTGAGTAGTAGCTATGTGTGTTATCTTTTGTTAGGTAGTTTTCCATTTAACACATCCACATTGGCATCAAATACGTTAGACCATGATGGAAATCTAGCTGGAGTTATATTTTCTTCTAACAACATGGCACAATGAGTGAAAGGTAATGTGTGATAGCTTTCATACAGTAGTTTTTCATCTAACATGACCACATCATCATCGATCACATTGCTCTGTGATGGAAATCTAGTTGGAGTTAGCTTTCGACCTTAAATCATTGCATGGTAAGTGAAATGTAATGTGTGTTAGCTTTCAAAATGTAGTTTTTCATCTAGCACAACCACATTGTCATTAATCACAATGCACCATGATGGAAATCTAGCTAGAGTTAGCTTTCATTCTTAAAACATTGTACGGTTAGTAAAGCTAATGTATGTTCTCTTTCATAAAGTAGTTTTACATCTAACACAACTACATTGTTATCAAATACATTACACCATGATGGAGATCTAGATGGAGTTAGCTTTCCTTCTACAAACATGGCACTATAAGGGTAAGCTTATGTGTGTAGGCTCATTACACCATGATGGAAATCTAGCTGGAGTTAGCTTTCATTTTAACAACATGGCACGATGAGTGAAAGCTAATATGTGTTAGCTTTCATAAGGTAGTTTTCCATGTAACACAACCACATTGTCATCAAGCACATTGCACCATGTTGGAAATTTAGCTCGAGTTATATTTCATCCTTAAATCGTTACATGGTGAGTGAAATCTAATGTGTGTAAGATTTCATAGTGTATTTTTCCATCTAGCACAACTACATTGTCATTAATCACAATGCACCATGATGGAAATATAGTTGTAGTTAGCTTTCATTCTTAAAACATTGCACTATGAGTAAAGCTAATGTCTGTTAGCCTTCACAAGGTAGTTTTTCATCTAACACAGCCACATTATCATCAAATACATTACACCATGATGAAAATCTAGCTAGAGTTAGCTTTCATTCTAACAACATGGCACTATAAAGGAAAGCTTAAGTGTGTTAGCTCCTTACACCATGATGGAAATCTAGTTGGACTTAGTTTTCCTTTTAACAACATGGCACGATGAGTGAAAGCAAATTTGTGTTAGCTTTCATAAGATTGTTTTTTATGTAACATAACAACATTGTCATCAATCACATTGCATCATGTTGGAAATCTAGCTAAAGTTAGCTTTCATTATTAAATCATTGCACGAGGAGTGAAATCTAATGTGTGTAAGATTTCATAGTGTAATATTCCATCTAGCACAACCACATTGTTATCAATCATAATGTGACATGATGCAAATTTAGTTGAAGTAAGCTTTCATTCTTAAAACATTGCACGGTAAATAAAAGTTAATGTGTGTTAGATTTAATATGGTAGTTTTTCATCTAACACCATCACATTGTCATCAAATACATTACACCATGATGAAAATCTAGCTGGAGTTAGCTTTCTTTTTAACAACATGGGATGATGAGTGAAAGCTAATGCGTGTTAGATTTAATAAGGTAGTTTTTCATTTAACACAATCACATTGTCAAATTGCACCGTGATGGAAATCTCACTGGTTTCGACCTTAAATCATTGCATGGTGAGTGAAATCTAATGTGTGTTAGCTTTCATAATGTAGTTTTCCATCAATCAAAATGCACTATGTTGGAAATCTAGCTAGAGTAAGCTTTTGTTCTTAAAACATTGCACGGCGATTAATAGCTAATGTGTGTTAGCTTTCGTAAGGTAGTTTTTCATTTAACACAACCACATTGTCATGAAATACATTACACCATGATGCAAATCTACCTGGATTTAGCTTTCTATCTAACAACATGGCACGATGAGTGAAAGGTAATGTGTGTTAGATTTTATAAAGTAGTTTTTCATCTAACACAACCACATTGTCATCAATCACATTGCACCGTGATGGAAATCTAGTTGGAGTTAGCTTTCATCCTTAAATCATTGCATAGTGAGTGAAATCTAATATGTGTTAGCTTTCATAATGTACTTTTTCATCTAGTGCAACTACATTGTCATCAATCACAATGCACCATGATGAAAATCTAGGTAGAGTTAGCTTTCATTCTTAAAACTTTACATGGTGAGTAAAGCTAATGTATGTTAGCTTTCATAAGGTAGTTTTCCATCTAACACAACCACATTATTATCAAATACATTACAGCATGATGGAGATCTAGATGAAGTTAGCTTTCCTTCTAACAACATGGCACTATAAGGAAAATATTATGTGTGTTATCCCATTACATAATGATGGAAATCTAGTTGCAGTTAGCTTTCTTTTTAACAACATGGCACAATGAGTGAAAGCTAATGTCTGTTAGCTTTCATAAGGTAGTTATCCATGTAACACAACCACATTGTAATCAAGCACATTGCACCGTGTTGAAAATCTAGTTGGAGTTACCTTTTATCCTAAAATCGTTGCATGGTGAGTGAAATCTAATGTGTGTAAGCTTTCATATTATATTTTTTCATCTAGCACAACCACATTGTCATCAATCACAATGCACCATGATGGAAATCTAGCTGGAGTTAGCTTTCGTTGTTAAAATATTGCACGGTGAGTAAAGCTAATGTCTGTTATCCTTCATAAGGTAGTTTTCCATCTAAGAAGGTCATATTGTCATCAAATAAATTACATGATGATGGAAATCTAGATGGAGTTAGCTTTCCTTCTAACAACGTGGCACTATAAAGGAAATCTTATGTGTGTTAATTCATTACACCATGATGGAAATCTAGTTGGAATTAGCTTTCCTTTCAACAACATGGCACGTTAAGTGAAAGCTAATGTGTGTTAGCTTTCATAAGGTAGTTTTTTATGTAACACAACCACATTGTCATCAATCACATTGCATTGTGTTGGAAATATAGCTGAAGTTAGATTTCATCCTTAAATCATTGCACGGTGAGTGAAATCTAATGTGTGTAAGCTTTCATAGTGTAGTTTTTCATCTAGCACAACCACATTGTCATCAAACACAATGCACCATGATGGAAATATAGCTGAAGTTAGATTTCATTCTTAAAACATTGACAGTGAGTAAAAGCTAATGTGTGTTAGCTTTCATAAGGTAGTTTTCCATCTAACACTACCACATTGTCATCAAATACATTACACCATGATGGAAATATAGCTGGAGTTAGCTTTCTTTCTGACATGGCACTATGAACGAAAGCTTATGTGTGTTATATCATTACACCATTATGAAAATCTAGCTTGGGTTAGCTTTATTTTTAACAACACAGCATGGTGAGTGAAAGCTGATGTGTGTTAGCTTCCATAAGGTAGTTTTCCATTTAACACAACCACATTGTCACATTTGCACTATAATGGAACTCTAGTTGGAGTTAGCTTTCAACCTTAAATCGTTGCATGGTGAGTGAAATCTAATATGTGTTAGCTCTCATAATCTAGTTTTCCATTTAGCACAACCACATTGCCATCAATCAAAATGCACCATGTTGGAAATATAGCTAGAGTTATTGTTCATTCTTAAATTGTTGCACAGTGAGTAATAGTTAATGTGTGTTAGCTTTCGTAAGATAGTTTTCAATCTAACATAGCCACATTGTCATCAAATATATTACACCATGATGCAAATCTAGCTGGAGTTAGTTTTCCTTCTAACAACATGGCACAATGAGTGAAAGCTTATGTGTATTAGCTCATTCCACCATGATGGAAATCTAGCTAGAGTTAGCTTTTCTTCTAACTACATGGCACGATGAGTAAAAGATAATGTATGTTAGCTTTCATAAGATAGTTTTTCATTTAGCACAACAACATCGTCATCGATCACATTGCACCGTGATGAAAATCTCGCTAGAGTTAGGTTTCGTCCTTAAATCATTGCACGGTGAGTGAAATCTAATGTGTGTTAGCTTTTATAATATACTTTTTCATCTAGCACAACTGCATTGTCATCAATAATAATGCACCATGATGGAAATCTAGCTATATTTAGCTTTCTTTCTTAAAACATTACATGATGAGTAAATCTAATGTATGTTATTTTTCATAAGGTAGTTTTCATCTAACACAGCCACATTGTTATCGAATACAATACACCATTATGAAAATATAGCTGGAGTTAGTTTTCCTTCTAACAACATGGCACTATAAGGGAAAGCTTATGTGTGTTCGCTCATTACACCATGATGGAAATCTAGTTGGAGTTAGATTTTCTATTAACAACATGACACTATGAGTGAAAGCCAATGTGTGATAGTTTCCATAAGGTAGTTTTCCATGTACCACAACCATAATGTCATCAATCACATTGCATCGTGTTAGAAATCTAGCTGGAATTAGCTTTCATTTTTAAATCGTTGCACGATGAGTGAAATCTAATGTGTGTAAGTTTTCATAGTGTATTTTCCCATCTAGCATAACCATATTGTTATCAATCACAATGCACCATGATGAAAATCTAAAACATTTCACGAAGAGTAAAGCTAATGTTTGTTAGTCTTCATAAGGTATTTTTCAATCTAACACAACCGCATTGTAATCAAATACATTAAACCATGATGAAAATCTGGTTGGAGTTAGTTTTCCTTCTAACAACATGGCGTTATAAGGGAAAGCTTATGTGTGTTAGTTCATTTCGACATGATAGAAATCTAGCTGGAGCTAGCTTTCATTTTAACAACATGGCACGATGAGTGAAAGCTAATGTGTGTTAGCTTTCCTAAGGTAGTTTTCCATGTAACACAACCACATTGTCATCAATCACATTGCGTCGTATTGGAAATCTAGTTGAAATTCGATTTCATCCTTAAATCGTTGCATGGTGAGTAAAATCTAATGTGTAAGCTTTCTTAGTGTATTTTTACATCTAGCACAACCACATCGTCATCAATCATAATGCACCATGATGAAAATCTAACTGGGGTTAGCTTTCGTTTTGAAAACATTGCACGGTGATTAAAAGCTAATACGTGTTAGCTTTCATAAGGTAAATTTTCATCTAACACAGCCACATTGTCATCAAATACATTACACCATGATGAAAATCTAGCTGGAGCTAGCTTTCTTTATAACAACATGGCACTATGAATGAAACTTATGTGTGTTAGCTCATTACACCATGATGGAAATATAGCTAGAGTTATCTTTTCTTTTAACAACATGGCACAATGAGTGAATGCTGATGTGTGTTAGCTTTCATAAGGTAGCTTTTCATCTACCACAACCACATTGTCATCAATCATGTTGCACCGTGATGGAAATCTGGTTGTAGTAGTCCTTAAATCATTGTATGGTGTGTGAAAAGATGTTGGAAGAAGCTCTGATGTTATAATTTCAGAGAATGAACTTGTTTTACTTCTCCCTCTTACACTAAGATACCTTTGTTGAGATTCAAGAGCAATAGAAGTGTCATTTTTAGAGTTACAAAAAAGGATCACATTTCACTATTTTAAAATAATTCGGAAAATATTCTTGAAGTAGTTTTCCATCTAACACAACCACATCGTCATCGATCACATCTCACCATGAGGGAAATCTAGCTAGAGTTAACTTTCGTCCTTAAATCATTGCATGGTGAGTGA
Organism: Pseudotsuga menziesii; assembly: GCA_001517045.1. NCBI lineage: Eukaryota > Viridiplantae > Streptophyta > Pinopsida > Pinales > Pinaceae > Pseudotsuga > Pseudotsuga menziesii. The sequence goes on along the minus strand of LPNX010510998.1, from coordinate 95,790 downwards.
AATCTAATGTCTGTTAACTTTCATAATATAGTTTTCCATCTAACACAACCACATTGCCATCAATCACAATGCACTAGATGGAAATCTAACTAGATTTAGCTTTCGTTCTTAAAACATTGCACGGTGAGTAAAGCTAATGTACATTAACTTTCATAGAGTAGTTTTTCATCTAATACAACCACATTGTTATTAAATATATTACAGCATGATGAAAATCTCGCTGGAGTTAGCTTTCCATCTAACATGGCACTATAAGGTAAAGTTTATGTGTGTAAGTTCATTACAACATAATGAAAATCTAGTTGGAGTTAGCTTTCTTTTTAACAACATGGCATGATGAGTGAAAGCTAATGTGTGTTAGATTTCATAAGGTAATTTTCCATGTAACACAACCACATTGTCATCAAACACATTGCACCATATTGGAAATCCAGCTCGAGTTAGCTTTCATCCTTAAATTGTTGCACGGTGAGTGAAATCTAGTGTGTGTAAGCTTTCATAGTGGATTTTTTCATCTAGCATAACCAAATTGTTATCAATCACAATGCACCATGATGGAAATCTAGCTGGAGTTAGCTTTCATTCTTAAAACATTGCACGGTGAGTAAAGTTACTATCTGTTAGCCTTTATAAGGTAGTTTTCCATCTAACACAGGCACACTGTCATTAAATACATTACACCATGATGGAAATATAACTTGAGTTAGTTTTCCTTCTAACAACATGGCACTATAAGAGAAAACTTATACGTGTTTTTCCATTACACCATGATGGAAATCTAGCTGGAGTTAGCTTTCCTTTTAACAACATGACACGGTGAGTGAAAGATAATATGTATTAGCTTTCATAAGGTAGTTTTCCATGTAACACAACCACATTGCCATCAATCACATTGCGTCTTGTTGTAAATCTAGTTCAAGTTAGCTTTCATCCTTAAATCGTTGCACTTTGAGTGAAATCTAATGTGTGTAAGCTTTCATAGTGTAGTTTTCCATGTAGCACGGTCATATTGTCATCAATCACAATGCACCATAATGAAAATCTAGTTGGAGTTAGCGTTAGTTCTTAAAACATTGCACAGTGAGTAAAAGCTAATGTGTGTTAGCTTTCATAAGGTAGTATTCCATCTAACATTGACACATTGTCATTAAATACATTACACCATGATGGAAATCTAGCAAGAGTTGGCTTTCTTTCTAACATGGCACTATGAGTGAAAGCTTATGTGCGTTAGCTCATTACACCATTATGAAAATCTAACTGGAGTTAGCTTTATTTTTAACAACATGGCACAATAAGTGAAAGCTAATGTGTGTTAGCTTTTATAATGTAGTTTTTTTTATCTAACATGACCACATTGTCAAATTGCACCATGATAGAAATTTAGTTAGAGTTAGCTTTCAACCTTAAATCATTGCACAGTGAGTGAAATCTAATGTGTGTTAGCTTTCATAATTTAATTTTTCATTTAGCACAACCACATTATCCTCAATCAAAATGCACCATGTTGGAAATTTAGCTATAGTTAGTTTTCGTTCTTAAAATGTTGCACGGTGAGTAATAGCTAATGTTTGTTAGCTTTCAAAAGGTAGTTTTCCATCTAACAAAACCACATTGTCATCAAATACATTAAACCATAATGCAAATCTAGCTGAAGTTAGATTTCTTTCTAACAACATGGCATGATGAGTGAAAGTCAATATGTGTTAGCTTTCATAAGGTAGTTTTCCATCTAACACAACCACATCGTCATTGATCACATTGCATCGTGATCAAAATTTAGTTGGAGTTAGCTTTCGTCCTTAAATCATTACACGATGAGTGAAATCTAATATGTGTTTGCTTTCATAATGCAATTTTCCATCTAACAACCACATTGTCATCAATCACAATGCACCATGATGGAAATCTAGCTAGAGTTAGCTTTCATTCTTAAAATATTGCATGATCAGTATAGCTAATGTCTATTATCTTTTATAAGGTAGTTTTACATCTATCACAACCAAATTTTTATCAAATACATTACACCATGATGAAAATCTAGTTAGATTTAACTTTTCTTTTAAAAACATGGCACTTCAACGGAAAGCTAATGTGTGTTAGCTCATTACATGATGATGGAAATCTAGCTGGAATTAGGTTTCTTTTTAACAACATGGTACTATGAGTGAAAGCTAAAGTGTGTTAGCTTTTATAAGGTAGTTTTTCATGTAACACAACCACATTGTCATTAAGCACATTGCACCGTGTTGGAAATCTAGCTCGAGTTAGCTTTCATCCTTGAATCGTTGCATGGTGAGTGAAATCTAATGTGTGTAAGCTTCCATAGTGTATTTTTCCATCTAGCACAACCACATTGTCATCAATCACAATGCACCATGATGGAAACCTAGCTGGAGTTAGCTTTCATTTTAAAACATTGCACGTTGAGTAAAACTAATGTCTGTTAGCCTTCATAAGGTATTTTTCCATCTAACGCAGCCACATTGTCCTCAAATACATTACACCATGATGAAAATCTAGCTGGAGTTAGCTTTCCTTCGTGATAACATGGCATTATAAAGGAAAGATTATGTGTGTTAGATCATTACACCATGATGAAAATCTAGCTGAAGTTATATTTTCTTTTAACAACATGGCACGATGAGTGAAAGGTAATGTGTGTTAGGTTTCATAAGGTAGTTTTCCATGTAACACAATGACATGATCATAAATCACATTGCACTATGTTGAAAATCTAGATGAAGTTAGATTTCATCCTTAAATCGTTGCACGGTAAGTGAAATCTAATGTGTGTAAGCTTTCATAGTGTAGTTTTTCATAGCAGTCGCATTGTCATCAATCACAATGCACCATGATGGAAATCTAGCTAGAGTTAGCTTTCGTTCTTAAAACATTGCACAGTGAGTAAAAGCTAATGTGTGTTAGCTTTCATAAGGTATCTTTCCATCTAATCATAAGGTATATTTCCGTCTAACACTACCACATTGTCATCAAATGCATTAGACCATGATGGAAATCTAGTTGGAGTTAGTTTTTCTTCTAATATGGCACTATGAGCGAAAGCTTATGTGTGTTAGCTCATTACACCATTATGAAAATCTAGCTCAAGTTAGCTTTATTTTTAACAACATGGCATGATGAGTAAAAGTTAATGTGTGTTAGCTTTCATAATGTATTTTTTCATCTAACACAATCACATTGTCATATTGCACCGTGATGGAAATCTAGCTGGCGTTAGCTTTCAACCTCAAATACTTGGGGTTTGTAATAAAACCTAATGACTAGTATAAATAATATTGTACTTTGCTCATTGCTAAGGTAGAGAAGAGTTTGATGACTTGAGAAAAACGTTAGTTCTTTTTGTAGTATATATGGATAAAAAGTGTTGATGGGAGAACTATGAAGACTAATCCAAATCCCTAGGGAAAATGGAGTCAAGGAAGCTAGTCCAACAAAGGGGATAGGTCATGAGAGGTTAGGGATTAGAATTCCATGCACATGCCATAAACAAACCAAAACATGCTTAAAAATGAATTTAGAAATCAACTAGGATGTTCCAAGAGTGGTTCCACATCAAAACATTATCAACTAGGATCTGCCTCTTACAATGAAGTGTTAAATGCTATTATGTATTACATACTCTTACTCCATAAAAATGATTAGAACAATGTAAATAATAATGCATAAAGAATCAAAGGGAGATATAGGAATACATTTGTCAATTAAAACCCTTCCAATGTGACATATTTCCATGGCCTTAATTAACAAGTTATAGGTTATTATACAGTCCATTAGCAAATATAGAAATAGGAACAAGGATTTCACATTTTTAACAGAGAAGAATCCCTTACACTTCAATCTGCACCATGAAAGATATGTCTATTAGAATTGAAAAGAGAGGGAGCTCTCAAAATCCAACCATGAATACAAATGAGGAAGAGGCTCTCTTATATAGGAAAGGAGCCCAACTTCCTTTACAATAAAATAATTATAAAACCATATATCCAGCCTAGGGTGGATTAAATAATGAAAAACCTTCACTAAACCCTAACAAACTCTAACAATCATGAAATGATGGGGTTCTCAATTTCCACATGTACAATGTATAAGATAGAATAAGGCCCATAAAAGGGAGGACACCCCTTTCAAATGAGGATAAATGATGTCAAATAAAAGCAACGTTCTAACTTCCAAAGGCTCAAGAAGAAGCATTCTCCATAAAATGAGGAAGGTACTTGAGAAGAAATCTAATGATCCAAATTCCAAACCTCCAAAGCCTCTCTAACAATGGTGCACCAAGGAAGAATGGTCCCAAAGTGATACATGAAAAAATTAGATCTCAATCACTAAACAACCCTTCTCAAATCATGAGTTATAACCCCTCTAAATGAACTCTAAGTGGACAAACCCTATAAATCTCTTCCACGAAGCATGAAAGACAAGTCCAAATCATGAGTAAATGTCCAAGAATCCTCAAAAAGTGGTCATATTAATGAAAAGGTCCCCAAAGAGTGGAGCACTTCAACAATTTGTTATGCATAATGGTGGAAATATCCTTAAAAGGATGGAGAACCCTCATCAACCTTACAATGATGAATATATCCAAAAGAAAGAATGCCAGGAATGAAAGAGTCCTCCCAATGGTTGAATTCTCTCCATGAAAGAAGATTCCAACTGGCATGAAAAACAACGATGTTAAAAAACCAAGCCTCAACTGAGGAACGAATCCTCCTTAAACGATATAAAATGTGATTTGAGGCACTTCCAAAGTAGATTCCCCCCTTCAAACAAATATAAAAGTTGAACGCTCATGCCAGGCCTTTAATCACATGAAAAATGGATTTAGGACCATTGCTACATATCTACAGGTTGTCACCATTCAAGGGTTCACACCAGCCACAAATCACTAAGGATAGAGTGTCATGGATTCTTAGGGTTCTACATATTTTCTACTATGGATCCTAAGTAGCCTTTCACAAACCTGAAGCAACTAGAAAAAGGCCCCTGTAGAAGATGTGCCTAGGATTAAAATCCATGACAATTAGAATCCCATCCTTAATAGTTGTGACAAACTGATAGTGCTTATATCTTCTATTCAAGGGGTTCATTTTTTGTTGCCATACTACTAGAAGAATTTGCATCAATGCTCAAAACTGTTGTACTATCAACTTTTTGATCCATGGAATCTTAGAGAACCCTCCAAATTATGCCACCATAGTTGTATATATAGGTTAAATGAGATTCCATTCAAACATGTGAGAGGAAACCCATGCTTTGGATCCTCCAACCTTGTGTTAGCGTGAAAGAAAGACCAAAAAAATGTTCTTTTCAAACTGAGAGAATAGACAAAACGACTACCCTGATTATGCAATGGAATTATGCATTTATAGCTTTAAAATAGACCAGAAATGTCCAAACTAAGATCAATGGTGATGGATTTCATGTGTTTAAAATAAATTTAGTTATGATTTTTCTAATCTCTTTATACTTTCTTTTGATGTGCAAGTTCAATGAAGAAGAAAAGAACAACAAAAGGAAGCTAATCTTTGAAGTCTTGTGACAATATGGAATGTAGTTTGAGATAAATGAGATTTAAAAGAACATGAGTGTGCACCAAAACAGAGTATTAGATTTGCTTATGTAGATTCTAGAGAATTTCATGCAAAGGGAATACACAAATATGCCAAATTTTAGGCCATTCAAGATGTTAAAATAGAGAATAAAATCTAGATTGAGATTCCAATGTAATTCCTAGATAGTCACAGACCAAAGTTTTATTCCAAATTAAACTGTAAAGCCTAATTTATTTGTTTGGCTAACAATCCCATTCAATTTCAGATCTAAACCAATGAACATAATTCTAATAGGAGTGAAATATAACCCTGCAAAGTAATTAAAATTTAAAGGTTCGATTAAGGGAACTATATCTGATCAGAATGTTGCAAAAGAGGTTGAATAACTTCCTTAGGATCTCCTATAATCATTTGAAATATTGTAATAATGATGTAAATTTGAACGAGGGTTTAAGCTCAATTGAATTTGTTTAGAACAGCTGCAATGCATACAATTTCTTCAAACAAACAAAAAAAACAATGGAGATAGATACCAAAAGACAAAGTTGTGTCAATGTTTGCTTGGATATTTAGATTAGTGAAGCATTGAAATAACATAATTAAGAGATAAATCCTAAAAAAACTATTCACTTACAAGATTCAAAAGGATGGAGGTCAAATAGACATTTAGGGTACCAACGATTTGCATGAAATAGCCATGGAAATGATATTCTATACAAACATTGAGGTTTTACTATCATAGATCAATAAGAGATAATGATGTTGTTTTTATTTTTGTTGTTTTTGTTTAATTAGATTAGTATGGTTCAAAATTAGTTTTTAATCTAAAATGGTTGAATTTTGAGGCTGCAGATTATGTTGTGGTAGAGAAGTCGTCTATGGAGACATGGATGCAAGGTGGTGTAGACTATATAGTTTTTAAGAGATTGGATACCGATGGAATTCATATCGTTGGAAGTGTGCTAGTACAATCTATTGCACTTGACCATTTTGTTCAACATGTATTTTTTAATTGTCTAGTATCTGTGTTGCTCATGTAGTATCTGCATGTTATTATAGCTTGTTTTTAAATGTAATAGTTTTTCAAAATTGATGGAAAAATATTTTCAGGTTGATGGTATGGTGGTAGAGTTTACAGATTAAAATCAAGGAATGGAAAAATTGGCACATTTACTATGAAACAAGAGAAACTCTTTCAACTTTTTCGGAAGGAAAATTCCAATCTTGCTGATGTAATTATTAATCTTGGTCTTTTTGAAAAGTAAACGTGTTTGATTGGGAACTTGTAAATTCGCTAACATAGATTTTTTATGTAAGATAAGGATATAATCAACACAAAAAAAGAAAATGGGGACCAAATTCCCATTGTATCAAAATTAAAGTCTAAGAGTTGATTACAAGTAAGAGGTAAACTCCCCTTGTGATTCTAACCCCCCTTGTGAGGTGCTCTGCATGCATGCTCAGAAAAAACAATGTAACCCCATGCATGCACCCCACCTTAGTTGTTTGTAACCTCTCCATGTAATAATTATAAGATAACTCACAAAAATGGAGTTTCCTACATACTGAAGGTAAACTACTGAAAATTAACATTTCAAATCTTATATGTCAGTATTCTAAAAATAGTGTTTCCACTTCTCTAGTGAAGTGCATCCTACATGCAACTAAAAATGGATACATAAATACCAATTTGGTGTTCCTTCAATGTTGCATTATCTCCTTAGGAGATGCATCCATCCTTCCTGCTAATGGTAGAGTATGATTCCACCTCATTTATGCACCTCTATTCCTGTCTAGAATAAGTAGTGTGTTGTTGGATTAATTGTTGTCATGCTGGTTAGTGTAATTCATATTTAATATGCCTTGAATTATACCAATAAGGGTGTGCAATTCCCTCTTTTGTTGCAAATTCATGTTGTCCCAAAGTGGTGAATGTTGCCCTTGATGCACCTTCATGACGCTGGAATAAATATGCCCATTTCCATGAATGCATTTTGCTCAATATTGCTCAAGATAGGGAGCGTAACTCCCTTATGAATTTTCCTATTATATCCTATAGAGAACATCATCCCTCCTAACATTTTTTTTATGTATGATTTAAACATAGGAAGTCACCTCCTTCCCAGGACTTTTTTTGTGTCTGAGTTAAACATAGGACATGCAAAACAACATTTTATATCTCAACAAACTATTGCACTTCACCTTGATTTTGTATCATTTCTTCTTCTACGGTCTAGCTAGTACAATGTTATTGGAACTAGACTGGTCAGCGAACTGGCGAAGCCCAAAATGTGAACCAGAGCTTCTAACCATTATGGCATGAAATCATTCTTAATAACCTTAGCCATGAATCTTCCTATTAAATCCACTCATAACCATCCTCCACTTTCTCAAAACCAATATCATGACTTGTGATCATTTTTAACTTTCCCACTCAGGCCCTGGTACACTTTTTTTCATTGGGAATGTCCATAGGATTCAACATAGGAGATTGAACAAGGAATATTGGGATTTAGGTTATAAGCCCAATTATAAGCGATCTGTGAGGAGATATGCCAGCTAGTTGAGGATTGGGAAGTTTTACGCAGCTGGAATTGTTTATTAGATTTGTATCATGATCAAAGTAGGGGTCATTTGAGCCGGTTTCAAAATCATCGGAATGGATCCTCCCCTAGATTTAAGCCCAGAGGAGTGCCGAAGGATCTTAGATGAAGCCTTCAAAGCTTTGGTGGCTACCACATCTCCCTCAACTCTTCCCGCTCCAGATTCTGATGATGTGATCTTTATTAAGTGGGAAGCTGCTCCTCGAATCTAGATCACATTATCAGCTTCAAGATTGAAATCCCTAGCTTTGAGTGAGAAAGCTCTGATAGGTTAGTTTACAAGAATATGGCCATCACCAAAAACTATGGACATCTGGATAAAAAAAAACTGGATGCCCTTGATCTCCGGGGGTCTACAACATTGTTTTTGTGGAAAATGCTTTCTCACCTTCTTGTTCGAAAATAAAGCATATAGAGATCTCATATTCAGGAGCAGACCCTACTTCATCGGCCCTCATGAAATATATGCACAGTTACAACTCAAAGATGGAAAGGAATTAAAGCATTATGAAGAAAATCTCAATCATGGTGAGTTTGTAGAAAAGGGTGTCCTAAAAAGGATTAAAAGGCCCGAGTTGAGGGTGTAGCTAGGTGGCACTTACAGTTCTTTGCACAAAGTAGAGGTGACGCCCATAACAAAACACAGTTAACTAAAAGTTGACTTCAGTGTTATTTTTAGACTCATGCAAATAGGAGGGAAACAACAGTCACATAGGATAAGGATGCATGCATCACTTGGTTGTTATCTTAGCTATCATTCATGTAAGGAATCACACATAAGGAAATACTTATGTGCTATTTTGGAACAACAATTAGACTGATGACTTTCAGATCGCCCTCCTAACCCATAGGCACATTCTTCTTTTGATTGGAAATTTGTAAAATTAACACATTGAGCACTGCTATTAATTAATAGTCCATTGCCTTGTTTTAAGCAACCATGAAAAGGACGGGAGAACAAAAATACGTATAAATAAATTAAAAGGCCTTTTTTGTCATTTTAATTTACCTTAATGATAGAATGACGAGTCTCTATTTATTGAATGATGAATATTATATATATTTAAACTTGATAAATTATAAAGGAATGAATAATGAATGTATGTTTGCATGTATTATAAATCATCAATTCATCATTGGTTTGTTATGTTTTAATTTTAACGACCATTGATTATGTTTATTGTCAGGAGAAGTGGTTGACATTCAATTTCCCAATCATTGTGAGTAATGGTGATGACAATACTATATTTATCCATAATTTTTCAAACCATTAGAACAATTCTAGTACAATTTGGCAAATGCAAAATACAAATGGTTCCATGGCTCACAGTTTCAAAGATAGTGCTAAATTGGGTGTATTTGTTTTAAAAATATCCATAATAGTGTAGCAACGTTATCATGAGAGTGTTTGGAACAGTCAGTTGCTCCTAAAAGCTCTATTGGTGGACAGAATTCAATGGCAGCTGAAGTCCATGTACCAGAGTCCTATATCTAATGAATCAACTTAACAATTTAAAGATGGTTTTCAACACTTTAATTGAAACCATTTCACTAACTTGAAATATTTTAGGTACTAGCTTGTTACAGTAGGAGTGGAGATGGCAAAAGAAGAATTAACCATTCTAATGTTGAAAATTCTGCATAAGTCATCTTGAAGGTTTAATAACCACATTAAATATCTCAATGATGACAAGATACACATTTGCAAGAGGATATGAATTTAAGATTTCATGTTAAAGAAAACTATACCAACATACCTGAATAAAATTCCAAGTGTGAAGACGAGATGAAAATAAAGGGTAAATGACAATAGAGGGAAATAAGAAAGCAACAAAACAAAATATTTTGGGAGGACATGCCATTATTGTGGCAAACCTACACATTTATGGAGACTTTTGCAAGAAGAGAAGAGGAGACATGGAATGAAACAAAAATTCATATCACATCAATTTTACAGAAGAGGAAGAAGATGAGGATGAAGAGAATCATTTTTTTTTAGAGCAGAAAAGAGGAAAGGAAATCAGGTGTTTGGCATATAATATATAGAATCCCTTAACCAGGGGTAGCTAATATCTGGAGAAGGTCTTATAGACCATAGATCAAGGAGAGGAGTGCATCGTGTGCCCATACCTGGTCTAGGGATTATGGTGATGACCGATAACTGACCAGGTGCCTCAGCCCTAGGATGCATCATATGACTCAATGTCAAATACTTGGTAACTAACCAAGTTCCTACATTCTCCCGAAGAATGGCCTCTAGCCCCAGGCTGAGTCCCCCAGTCCCAAACTAGTTCAAATTTCTGGTAACTAGCTAGGTACCTCCATTCGGTGAATGGCTCTTAGTTCTAGGGTGAGACCCCTAGCCCCATACTGGGTCAATTTCCTGTTAACTGACAAGGTGCCTCCATTCTCCTAGAGAATGGCCCTCAGCCCTAGTCTAAGTTCCCTAGTCCCAGATTATTTCAAATTCCTGGTAACTGACGAGGTGCCTCCATTCAAAGAATGGCCCTCAGTGTTGAATTATAGAATTAGCATGAATTCTTTAAAAAAATTTATACCAAAAGATAACAAAAGACAAGTGTAGTAGAAACATAAACAATGTCACACCTAAGTCACCTCACATGAGGACACGGGACACAAAAATACGAGAGTCTGACACAGACACGGTGACCCTCGGAATGAGGACATGTAGGACAAGTTTTATATACATACACACACACACACACACACACACACACACACACACACCCACACACCCACCCACACACACACACACACACACAGACACACACACACACACACCCACACACACACACACATATATATATATTTTAAAAATATATTAAAATTTAAAAATATAGACATATAGATCCAAAAATATTTAGAAACTAGAACATTTACAAATATTCAATAGAAATAAGAATAAAAACACATTAATGATTACACATTTGTCATTCACAAATCACAATGAGACACATAGATGCATGTCGAAACCATATTTCTCGGAATGCCAATGGGCACTGGAAAATTCCAAATAGACTAAAGTCTAATAGTAAATACAAAAATGGGTGGATCAAGATGGGAGAATCCCATATGTCATAGTCCTCCTCCATGCCTGAATCAACATCAACATACTCATCATTTCCCCTACCCCTGCCTCGATCCTCATCCTCCTCCCCCTCCTCCTCCTCTCTGCCCATCTGACAATCTGCATCTGCTGCTGTGGAGGATGACCCCTCTATTCGATCACTATCATCAAAAGTGACCGGCTCTAGCACTGGATCATTAAGATCCATGTTGGATAATTCCAACTCAGTACTACTGTCCAAACCCATATCATCAGGAAAGACATCCCACATCTTTGTCTTTCCCTTCACCCACTCTTCCCTCTTCCTGTAAATAAGATGAAGGTTGGACTGCACATATACCATTGACTATGCCTTGGACTGCTCAAGCCTGCTCTTTTTCACACTGTACAAGTTCCCATATGTGCTCCAATTCCTCTCACAACAAGAGGATGATGTAACTTGAGAGATGACCCTCAAGGCTAACTTCTGTAGAATAGGGGATTTTTCCCCATGAGTTTCCCACCAAGCATAGGGTTTATTACCCCCCTATCTCTAAGCACATCATAGCCTCCAAATATCCCAGTGCAAGTGGAAAAATCTACAAATCCCTCCTCTGCCTCCTCAAGCATGTCGCTATCCTGAAATAGCGGTCTAAGTGCTATCTTCCTCCCATGTGCAATCTCTGCATCCGTGTGAGGAGGGACTCTGTGTGATGCCCCTGATCGACCAGTGAGCCACTCCTGAGTGTATAACTTGGACTTCAAGGAGTGGGCCAAGCAATGCAAAAGTGTGCAATTCTTATCCACCTGGACATAAGAATATCCCGAATAATGGTCCATAAATTCTATGTCGATGTCCCATACTTGGGACACTCATTCTCCATGACAATGGACCTCGTGGACTCAATCATGGAATCCCACCCCTCATAAATCTCTGCTAAGATGGGCTGGTCCATGTCTAAAAACTGCAACAAATAAATGATTGGCTCCATGATCTTAATGATAAGATCTACCGTGTCCCATCAACCATCATCTAACAATGTGTCCTTCCCCTTTTGTTAAGCAACCTGTTGACGGGCCCAAAAAGGCACAATGGTCAACCGAGAGGCAACCCGATCCGAGAGTTTTCAAATATTCCCTTAGTTGTTAGGTAGCTACCTCTGACAGGTTTAAGGCCCCATTACCTTCCCTAAACTACTCCTAGCTACTGGAGAAGACTCAAAAAGAAAAACTAAAGCTACTGTTCACCTAAATCTAAAGCTTACCTATGAATATATACAGCAAGCTGTTAAAAATTATTGCTTAATTAGTTGGTATATTACACAAATAACAACTATAATTAACCTAATAAAACAATTAATCTACGAATACAATAATAAATAATTAAAGAAATATTAACAACTTCATTTAATTTACACAAGTTATACTATGAACACATGTACATTAATAACAAAAATTGACAGATAAATTATCAAAATAGAAATGTGACACTCTGATTCAAAAGATTTTTCTGTAAAATAAATTTAGAAAAACTACTATTAACCTAACCTAATTGTCCTATCTTGATCAGGAGCGTAGAAAGCATTAACCTAGAATTACATTTGCAAATAATGCTACTGTGCTAAAAATCTTGAAAGTATTCAGAAGAAATTCAGAAATTTAAACAAGATAACACAATGAGCAAGTATATCACACACATCATGATGAAAACACCAAATCTACTATGTGACATATATTAGCAAATTAAAACCAACATAAGTTGATAGTTAAACATGATGCATTTTGCATAATTCATTAAAGAAATGATGACAAGACATAAAGACTGCAGAAATAAGTGACAAGATCACACGATATCATAAATACATTTGCATAATAAAAATACTGTATATATATATATATATATATCACCAGTCAAAGTACTGTAACTGCCAACAACAAATTGTCTTAGGTTACAGCAAACGATTACAGTGATCTTGCCTCGTCCTTTCCCCAACTATCGACCCCCCAATCCAGTGATACACATTTCCTTTAAATACATTTAATCTCACATGGAGATAGTTCTATAAACCTGGAAACTACCAAATCAAAATATTAACCAATTTCATTTTAAAAAATGACAAATGAAATATGTCATTTTTTCTACATGTGTCATAATGTCTCGAAATCAGAAAGATTCGATTTATAGCACAAAATCACACAATAATAAAGGCACTAACGATTTAGTGACACCTAGGAAACAACAAAACCAACCGATTTGTTCACGATTTTCTAGAGATCATCTTCAAAAGGAGCGATCTAAGAAAAACGCATCAACCATATAACCTGCAGCACTACACATTAAAGAGAACTAATTAACACCTACGCAATAGCAACATAAAATAAACTACATAATCCATCAATCAAATCCAACCAATACCTGTAACAAAATAACTTGATTATCACGTGATTATAAACTTCAAACCTGAAATATAATAGCAAGTCTGCCCAAAATATTACAATTTCATAGGGGCATTAAACACCTGTATATTCACACCATTCGCCGGGTTCTATGAATCACCTTTGAATTGCATTAAAGTAACCTGAGCATTAAGCTCATGCACTTTTTCCTCACTCTTATGACTCTTGTTTTGCAGTTTCAGAACTCTCCGAATCAACCTGTTTTTATGCTTCTTCAGACATAGCAGACCCTTATCATCAGAATCAGATTTCTCTTTCATCCTTGCATTCTCAGCTTCCATAGCATCACGATGTGCTACCATTCCTGTTATCTCTTCCTCCATCGTCTATATTTTATCCAACAAATAGTTTACAAATAACATGTGAACCATTTCACCAATTCAATAAGGACCTGGTAAATTCGCTTCTACAGAATTGTCCTTAGCTGGAGGATCGACCACAGGGTCAACCTGAAGATTCTTATCAGACATGTGGGGACTGTTATCAGTATGGTCCACGACAGGCTCATGATCAATGTCAAGGCCATCATTAGGCGAGACAGGATTCTCTTCTTCGTCATCTATCATAACTGTTTCAATGTCAATGTTATTAATCACAGAGGCCTTAATAGTGCTAACCTTGGATAACATACTCCTCGTGAACCTGCCAGTAAACTTACCATTCAGCCTTATGCCCCTTTGTTTGCAGGTATCGTCATTACATTTCGGCGTGACAGGGGATAAATTTAAAGACTTCCTCATATGCTTGGGAGGCATAGGAGTACCAGGACTACACACAAGAGTAGGAGCAGGATCATTGTGGACGTTGGGGCTTACACAACCAACAGGGTTTGACACAGGCTCGCGCACTGGTGAAGCCGTAGCTCGACAAAGCTCTTGATGTCTAACACATTCTTCAGGGTTATCGAATTGACAATGGCAGAATTCCAAGAATCCATTCCGTTCGAGAAAATCATCCCATGACCAATTTTGCTTACTCAGCTCTCTTTCTACCAATATCCTAACGAGGCCGTGATGAAACAGACTGTAACCGATGTTCTTCGGCCCCTTTTTAATGGCCGAAGACATCTTTTTCAAACTTCAAACTAAATAATAGGGCAAATTCAAAGGAAAACCGAGAAAAACAACCAACAATCGAAGGTGATAAACATAAGCTGAGGAAAGACGACCCTCATAGGTCACGTACTGGTGAATAACATCTAGAACCGGTCGCCATTCCTTCTGGAAACACTTCCGTGATACACCAGTTCTGAAGGACACGTCTTGGCAAGGATTTTTCAACATCTCTCTCCATTCCGTGACCTCCATCTACTTGTACTTGAACCAGCATTCACCTGTCAATGGAAAACCCGTAGCCAGAGCAATTGAGCGCTCGTCGACCCTAAATTGGAGGTTGGCCACCTTAACCCTAGCATCGGACAGTGACAAAGCAAATAACCTGGTCACCTCAGGGTTTGAGTCCATAAACTTACGAATAAACGACAACCATCCAACTGCTTCAACCTTGGCTAACAGTTCAGGGTTTCCATCAAAAATTTTCATGTCACTAGGTTCAACCCTAACCACCAGAGCCATAGCTGCGAGCTCAAATGCACGTAGTCACACACAGAAGAGATGCCACAAATCGAAACCTGAGAGTAAACTAGAGAGTGAGCACTCAGGATTAGGGATAATTTTAGGGGCGAAACTTAGCCCATGGGCTATTTTTAGGGGGTTTTCTCCAAAAAACTATTCGCCACTTTTCATTTTTTGAAGCCTTGTTTCACCTAATTTTGATGGGGTAAAAATTTTTCACCGTAAAAATCGTCAAATTATTATATAAATGATATAAAATCCTTGGAAATTAAATATTTTTTGAAAAATATCGCCAAACATTTTATAGTTGGTGTTTTAAGAATGGTAAGATTCGCCAACATTTATACACTTTTAAATAAGTATGGTTCCTTAAAATCATCTTTGCTCAGGATGCAGACCTAGCAGAAAACACAAGCAATGAAAACCAACGCTCTCATAAACAAAATACGCCATGAGCAAACCCAGACAAGACCCCTGTAAACTCGGCATGGGGAAGGGAGAATAATCACGTAGAGTGGTAATCAAGTGATAAAGAAATGATGGCGAAGACTCTAGACTAGACTCATTTTGCCATCATTTATCTGGCCCGATCGACATACAAACACACCGTAAATGAATCACAGGTGTTGAACGAACAGGAAGGCACGATGCTGAGCATGTGCTGGGAATTGAATGTGTTTTACAGAGTTAAGTACAAGTGTAATGATACCATATCCATCTGCAATCAAATAAATCAAATGGCGACACGAGTCCAAACAACCACAGGGGATGAACCTTAAGCATTTAAACATCGACCTTACCTTATGATGGTTTAAATCTTCGAAGGTGGTGAGCATATGGCACGACATCAAACCAACCTCAAACTTCGCATGCAAAACTATAAATTAAGATATGGAGCATATTGTAAAGGTTGGGATCACATAATAAGGTAGGACTGCACATAATTTGGAAATTAAACACAAGCCTTGGAGATAAAATTTGCATGAACCTTGATAAGGTGCCAAACAATACCATAATCGACCTTCCAATTTCACAACCTTATTAATACCACATAAACGCAAATAAAAATATCAAGTAGTAAGCATTCTAATAAAGCTTATGGTCAGGTTATAATAAAAAGCATGGAAATCAAAATACTCACACCCTAATCTGAAAGGTAAGCCCATTCAAAGTAAGAATTTCAATGTAGTGATTTATGTTACCTAACCATAATTCACAAAGGTTGTAAAAACATGGAATTTCACCATTTCAGTAGCTCACGGAATGTGATTGTTTCAGTAGTTTCTGATTCCTTAGATTTGAAATAGGAAATTCAAACATTTCATCAAAACAAAATAAAATTTTGTTTGATGAAATTTGTTTTTTTTAAAGGCTGTTGGGTAGGAGCACAACAGATGGCGACTGACTGGGTGGAACAGTTATCTCTAAATTCTTGACCTGAAAACATGCAATCAAAACATTAGATCTCTCTTGTATACCATTATACTGAAATCAATATTATAATATCTTAAACAGATTCAGGAATTTCATATTTCCAAAAACTTACTAGAAATTTATAGTTCAGATTATTTATTTGATAAAGATCAGGTCTCTTACGAAAATCAGTCCAAACGAAGTAAGACAGTAAGTGTCTTGATTTTAAAGAATGAAATCCCAATACCACAAGCATGGCCCTGCTACCAGCAGGCATCCATAGCCTTGACAGGGTTGCTTCAAATCCAGAAGAATGCCAGTATCCCATCTGCCAGTTATAGATATACAATTCTGGTTAGGTTGAACTATTACGGTCATTGTTCTTTTTCCTCTTTTTTTTTTTATCATTTTCTTTTTCTGAAGGCCATGGTTCTGGCTTGGTAACCAGATAATAACCATGTCAGTCACCAATCTTCATTATAGTAAATAAACCGGCTCGTGATGAGACCTTTTATCCCTGGGTGTTTTGTCCAAGGGCCATTGTCCAGGCTTGGTGATCGGAGATGACGATGTTACTGAATGCAAACCTATGATCCTGAATAGACTGGCTTGTAATAAGACCCTCTGTCCTTCAGATTATTTTAAAGAAATATTCAAATCCAACCATGGCCAGATTGTAGTTATGTTTAATCTCCAATGAGATTATCTTAGCAGATAGGAAGGCAAATCTAATTCTCTTCACAAGAAGGAGTGGCGTAAAAGACTTAAATAGATAACCTTGACAAATATTGCCTTAATCCTTTTGGAAAAATCTTTGCAGAGACCCATCTTATTAATTGACATTAACATAATTTAAGAATTTCTGGTAAAGTCTAGAAAGATGAAAAACTGTTCACTGTTTAAAACATAAAACAACATGACAATAATCAAGATGGCGATATCATGATGCATGATTTGCAGGTCAATCACAGAATTTGGTGAGAAGTCATTAGTTTGAAGTTTAACTAATCACACAAATAAAATGAGAAATAGATATAAAAAGAGAGTCAAAGCAAACAAATAAAATAAACACTCCAAAAGAAAATTCCACAAACAGAGAAAACCACCCAAGGTATATACAGGTTAATCCCTTAATGGGGATCAACAAAAATATCTTTTTATAAGGTGACCATTTACAGGAAGGTTCTCGATGTCTCCCTCTAGTGTCTGCAACCTAAATGTGCTAGAACCAAGTTTTTCTACAATGATAAACAATCCCAGCCACAAGCATTGGAACTTAGTATGTTTTCCTCTGTCTCCGTGCTCTCTGTCCCATTTCAGCACTAGGTCACCTACTTCCAGATTCCTACTAGCTACTTTTCGGTGATTGAACCGGCATTTCACTGTCTTCTGATGTTGGTCAAACTTCTTCCTGGCTAAGTCTCTTTCTTCTTCCAGCTTGAGCAAGGTATTAATTCTATGCTCCATGGCAGAACATGTTGTTTCTTGCACTGACTGGGAAAGCTGTAGAGAAGGTAAAAATAGATGAGGAGGCAGGATAGATTCTTTACTGTATACCAAGAAAAAGGGAGAGTTACCTATAGCAGCCTTGGGAGTCACCCTGTCATCCCACAAGGCATTTGATAAAGCATTGTGCCAATTTCTATGATGATTAACCACTGTGCGTTTCAGAATTTTGATTAAATTTTTATTGGAAGACTCAGCTAATCCATTACTGTGAGGATAATAATTAGCTGAATATTTTAACTTTATGCCTTTCTCCAATGCATATTCTGTTAACTTTACAAACGAAAAATAGGTTGCATTGTCAAAAATTAAAGATTCTGGAACACCAAACCTGGTGACAATAAAGGAGTCAAGGAAAGATATCACCTGTTCTGAGTTAACCACTCGCAAAGGGATGGCTTCAACCCATCTAGTGAAATAATCGGTGGCTATTAGAATGTATTTGTGCTGCTGTGAAGAAGCTAGTGTAATTGGACCAACAATGTCCAAGCCCCATTGTTGAAATGGGACTTCAATAATAATAGGCTGGAGAGGTAACGCTGCTTTTTTAAGTCTGCCGCCTACTCTCTGACACTACTGACATTTCCTAGCAAAGGCATAAGAATCCTTAAACAAAATAGGCCAATAATATCCATCCTTGAGTACTTTATGTGTGGTGGTTTCTCCACCAAAATGTCCCCCGGCTGGCCCTGCATGTAATTGAGGCAGCACACTATCAGCTTCATTCATTTCTAAGCAACAAAGGAGAACTCCTTCAAAATTATTTTTGAATAAAATATTATCAATCAGCTGATAAGGTGCAGATATTAATCTCAAATCCCTTTTGCTTCAGGAATCTAAATGTTCAGGAGCATTTCCATGCAACAGAAAAAATTTAATGTCATGATACCAGGAATCAGAGGGGGCTGAGATTGGCAAAACTTCCCTTTCGAACAGAAAATGTTCATCGATGAAATGCAGATTAGTTTCAAAGACATCTGAAGATCCGGCTGCCAACTTGCAAAGTCCCTATCCTCTGAAAATCTTTAAAGGCTTGATTTCCAGTTCATACTCCTAAAGTGCTGTAACCCAATGGGCTCACTTTTCACCCAGGTCCTTTTGCACCAAAAGATTTCTGATTGCAGAATATGGCACAATAACCTTGGTGTGTGACTTCAGCAGATAAGGCCTAAAATGTTCTACTGACTTAAAAACAACAAATGCTTGTTTGTCTAATTCTGGATAATTGAGCTCTGTGCCATTCAAACCGAAACTCGTAAAAGCAATGGGAGCTTCGTTGTTTTCCTGTTTTTTCTGTGTTAAAACAGCAGCATATGAAGAGTCAGAAGCAAACGTATACAAAATAAATGGTTTAGAGAAATCCAGGCTTATTAAGGTAGGAGCTTCAGCAATAGCTTTTAGTATATCATGAAAAGATTGCTTTTTTTCATCAGACCATTTGAAATCAGCATCTTTCTTAATCATTTTCTGAAGGGGTCTGACAATTTCAGTGAACCAGGAATAAACCTGGAAACAAAATTTATCTTTCCTATAAAAGATTGCATAGTTTTCTTTGAATGAGGCATAGAGATTTGTGCTATAGCCTGTGTACATTCAGGGTCGATATTGATACCTTGTTTTGAAACTACAAAACCCAATAACTTACCTTCAGTAACTGCAAAGATGGATTTCTTGGGATTTATGGAGATTCCATACTTCCTGCAATGTTCAAAAACCCTCCTAAGATGTGTTGGGTGATCAGCTCTATTTTTTGAAAAGACCATTATATCATCAAGGTAAATGATGACAAATTGGCCGATTAAGCCTCTGAACGCAATATCCATTGCCCTTTGAAACGTGGCTCCAGCATTAATTAAGCCAAATGGCATTTTCCTGTAGGCATAAGTTCCCCAAGGGGTTCTAAAGGTTGTTTTCAACTGATCTACTTTGGATACTAGTACTTGATTGTATCCCGAAAATCCATCTAAAAGTGAGAACATTTCAGATCCAGAGACCTGTTGTAATATCTTTTCCATAGGCGGAACGGGATAATTGTCTTTTTCTGAAACCTTGTTTAGATTTCAGAAATCAACGCACAACCTAATATCACCATTTTTCTTTCTAACGGGAACAATATTTGCTACCCACTGTGCATGCTGCACTGGAAAAATTATTCTAGCAGCGAGGAGTTTGTTAAGCTCTTTCTTAAGAGCCGGTTCTAGGCTAGGGTGCATTTTTCTCAATTTCTGCTGAAATGGTTTAGCATGTTCTTTCATGGGAATGACATGCTGCATTATGTTTGGATCAAATGTCTTGAGATCGTCATATGTCCAGGAAAAAATTTCCTTAAACTCATTAAAGAGTCGTATGAAGACTGTTTTTTCTTGGGGAGTGCATGTACTGCCCATATTTACACATTGAGGACTGTGTTCGGTGCCTAAATTTATGACTTCAAATTGCATAGTAGAGCTGTTGGTTTTATAGTTCCTTGCACCTTTAAATTTATCTTTCAAATCATAAAATTACTCAAGTTTAATTACAGATCTAGGGAGAGTACTGACCTGATCAAGAGATTCTTCAATTGAACATGGTTTATGAATTACCGCAAAGTTGTATAGATCTTCATCATGAGTCATTTCATCGATGATTGCATCCTTAAAAGTGTCCTTCATGGTCAAAAATTCGATTAACTGCTCATCATGGTCAAAGACTCTCCAGTTGACAACATTGTCAGGTATGGAAGGCCTGAAAAGAGGTTCAACATAGAAAGAATCAGCAAGCATCCCTTCAGATGGAATTAACCTTGAAGCAACGTTAGCTAATAGATCTGCTTCTTGATTCAAATAACGAGGAATAGAATTTATATTAAAAGCTTCAAATGACAATAATAAATTCCACACCTCTATTTGGTAATTTCGTAGATGTCCAGCAATGCAATGTATGGTGTTACGTACCTGTCTAACGATAATTTAAGAATCTCCTAACACTACCAAAGCTTTAGATCCTAGATCAATTGCCTTTTTCAGCCCTTGAATAAGGGCTTCATATTCAGCAATATTATTGGTGCACTCAAATTCCAATCTGCAAGCAACAAAGTACCTTTTTCCCTGAGGGTCTACTAACAGGTAACCAGCCCCAACTCCTTCCTTTGACTTAGACCCGTCAAAGTATAGAGACCAAAGGCCATCATTCAGGTCCAAATGTGCAGTGTTTGGAACTAGAATTTCATCCGGAACTTGTGTAAAATGGAAAACTTCAGAGTGCTTTTCCAAATCTTGGACTGATGACGTCTTAGCCTCAATATTTCCAAAGAAAGAATCAACCATGTAATTTCCCATTATGGTATCGGTAAAAAGAACTGGTTCGTTTGAGTCATCCCATTCGGTGACTGTGTGCTTCATGTAATGCTCTCGATCAATTCTGATTTTGTTTGGACGACCATTATGAGGTATCCATAGATGTGACCAGTCCATTGCAAAATATCCCTTCAACTTTTTAGACCAATCTCTGCTAAGGAATAAGCCATATGCCTCAGGGATATCTACAATAATTATGTCAATGATGAAATGACCCTGAGGATTTGAGGCTAGCCTTATCAGCACTTCATTCAATTTTCCTATTACCTTTACATTAGATCAGTCAAGTTGCACAATGCTTGTATCACATGGCACTGAGACTGCGTTAAGTTTTTTACATACTGAATATGGCATAACGTTTTTAGAAGCCCATGAGTCTATCATACAATTGTGTACTTTACAATTACAGATTTCAAATGTAAGCATAAAAGGAGGGGTTGAGGAATCTGATTTCTTACCTATGGAAGAGGCGTTGACTGAAGATTTTGTCGGATTATCTTTGGGGCTAGCAGGACTATTTTGAGTTGAGGAAGATTTGCAATTTTTACCTAAAGAAACTCCTTGCATCATCTTATCTCGAATAACATGCAATTTGAGGAGTTGATAGATAGAAATGTTGGCTCTAATTTTCTTCAAATCTTCAACCAAGTCATACTCCAAATCAAGAGATTGTGTAGTCTTAGCATTCGAAGGTTGGGTTTTTGTTTTGGCAGTTGAACTGTCATTTGTAGACTTTGTAGAAGGTTCCCCGGAGGGCTGATCCTTCTTAATTCTAGTGTTATATTGATGCTGATTGACATTCACAATAGCCACATCTTCATCGTCGGTCAATTCCATAGTATCCCAGAAGTGACTGATAACTTGAGGAGGTTTATCTTCAGTGTTATTATCAGTGCCATGGGTATCTTCAGAATTTTGTCCTGAATATTGGGTTTCACTTTCAGCTGATGTTTCTAGGCCTGAGACTAATAGTTTTAGGAAACTATTAATTTCATCAACATTATTAGCTTCAGATGGTGGAATCTGTTTAGCACCTGTATTTTGAAATGGTCTTCTAAAAGGCTATCTAGGTGGTTCTTTATTCGGAGTACTTTCAGAAGTACCTTTATTCAGATCTATGATTTCATTGGATAGTTTCTTTATGACTCTTTGAAGACTGTCCAAGTCTAGCGCATCTTGACCCTTCTTCTCAGGATTTGTGGTTTTGGAAGGACTCTCAGCCTTTTTACGAGAAGAAGATGCAGAATCCGTGTCTACCCTAGGGTTTGTATTAATAGCAAACATGTCTTTCTCAACCTTAATGGCTTCATCAAAAGTTTCAGTGAGAGTGGGTTTAGCCACTCTCTTGACAAACATGTCCATTGACACGGGTAGGGCTGAAGTATAAAATTCAATAGTGACATCTTTTGCTGGCCTTGAGGTGGCAGGAATTTTGTTTCTAAGGGTCAAGAACCACTAGTTAAAATCTTTAAACTTCTCCTTGGTTTCCATATAGATCCTAGACAATTCTAACAACAACACAGCTGGGGTCTTATCATCTCCAAACTTGTTCATGAAAGCCAACTCAAATTCATTCCAGTTGGTGATAGAACCAGCGGTAAGTAAAAAATACCAAGTCGAAGCTTTGCCCTCAAATGTGTAAGGGAAAATTCGACAGACTATGTCTTCGTGTTCAACATCCAAAAGACGAACTGCTAGCATGAATTTTTTAACATGATCTTCCACGGGCTCTTTCAGCTCAGGATTGAACTTGGGAAACAACTTCTCAGGATTCTTTGGCAAAGGATGTTGATCCCCTGGCACAGCAACTACATCCTGAGCTAACCATGGAATATTGGCGTTGGGGTTCGGGTTTAAACCTGCCATGTTCCTTGGTGATGGAGGTGGTGATGGTGGTGTTTGAAATATGTGAGGAGGTGAGTGAGGCAGTGATGGTGGTCAACTAGACCCTTCTGTAGCAGGTGGTCCTGAAGAATATGAGGGTTGATTGGTGCCTATTTGAAACTGTTGCAATTGCTGGTCAAGGAAGGCACCTAAAGGTTGATTTTGTTCTTCAGATGCAGACTCAGTATGGTGAGTGCACGGACGTCTGATCTGTGGAAGAGGAATTTCGGTAGGTTGGATTCCAGTAAGATTTGAATAGGCTCTCATTAAAATCCTGCGAGATTCATTGATGGCCTGTTCGAACTGATCAAGTTCTTCAGGTGGATGGGCACCGCTAGCATTGAATTGATGAATGAGATTTCAAACAGTATCGTTCAACAGGGTCTCATCTAATTGCGATGACTGGAATGTTCATGGTTGAGATGATGACTGTATTTGAGGGGTGATGGGATGGTTAATTTTGTGAACAGGATTGTTTTCATTAGCCATTTGCTTAAGCCGACCCTCCTTCTAGCGCCATTGTTGACGGGCCCAAAAAGGCACAATGGTCAACCGAGAGGCAACCCGATCCGAGAGTTTTCAAAGATTCTCTTAGTCATTAGGTAGCTACCTTTGACGGGTTTAAGGCCCCGTTTCCTTCCCTAAACTACTCCCAGCTACAGGAGAAGACTCAAAAAGAAAAACTAAAGCTACTGTTCACCTAAATCTAAAGCTTACCTATGAATATATACAGCAAGCTGTTAAAAATTAGTACTGAATTAGTTGGTATATTACACAAATAACAACTAGAATTAACCTAATAAAACAATTAATCTATGAATACAAGAATAAATAATTAAAGAAATATTAACAGCTTCATTTAATTTACACAAGTTATACTATGAACACATGTACATTAATAACAAAAATTGACAGATAAATTATCAAAATATAAATGTGACACTCTGATTCAAAAGATTTTTCTGTAAAATAAATGCAGAAAAACTACTATTAACCTAACCTAATTGTCCTATCCTGATCAGGAGCGTAGAAAGCATTAACCTGGAATTACAACTGCAAATAATGCTACTGTGCTAAAAATCTTGAAAGTATTCAGAAGAAATTCAGAAATTTAAACAAGATAACATAGTGAGCAAGTATATCACACACATCATGATGAAAACGCCAAATCTACTATGTGACATATATTAGCAAATTAAAACCAGCATAATTCGATAGTTAAACATGATGCATTTCGCATAATTCATTAAAGAATTGATGATACGACATAAAGACTGTAGAAAGAAGCGACAAGATCACACGATATCATAAATAAATTTGCATAATAAAAATAATGTAAATATATATATAGATATCACCAGTCAAAGTACTGTAACTGCCAACAACAAATTGTCTTAGGTCACAAGAAACGATTACAGTGATCTTGCCTCGCCCTTTCCCCAACTATCAACCCTCCAATCCAGTAATACATATTTCCTTTAAATACATTTAATCTCACATGGAGATAGTTCTATAAAACTGGAAACTACCAAATCGAAATCTTAACCAATTTCATTTTAAAAAATGACAAATGAAA
The DNA here is from genome assembly GCA_001517045.1 of Pseudotsuga menziesii. NCBI lineage: Eukaryota > Viridiplantae > Streptophyta > Pinopsida > Pinales > Pinaceae > Pseudotsuga > Pseudotsuga menziesii. Next base: position 70,799 of record LPNX010510998.1, on the reverse strand, counting down.
TATGTCATTGTTTCTACGTGTGTCATAATGTCTCGAAATCGGAAAGATTCGATTTATAGCACAAAATCACACAATAATAAAGGCACTAACGATTTAGTGACACCTGGGAAACAACAAAACCAACCAATTTGTTCACGATTTCCCAGAGATCATCTTCAAAAGGAGCGATCCAAGAAAAACGCATCAACCATATAACCTGCAGCACTACACATTAAAGAGAACTAATTAGCACCTATGCAATAGCAACATAAAATAAACTACAAAATCCATCAATCAAATCCAACCAATACCTGTAACAAAATAACTTGATTATCACGTGATTATAAACTTCAAACCTGAAATATAATAGCAAGTGTGCCCAAAATATTACAATTTCATAGGGGCATTAAACACCTGTATATTCACACCATTCGTCGGGTTCTGTGAATCACCTTTGAATTTCATTAAAGTAACCTAAGCATTAAGCTCACGCACTTTTTCCTCACTCTTATGACTCTCCTTTTGCAGTTTCAGAACTCTCCGAATCAACCTGTTTTTATGCTTCTTCAGACGCAGCAGACCCTTATCATCAGAATCAGATTTCTCTTTCATCGTTGCATTCTCGGCTTCCATAGCATCACGATGTGCTACCATTGTTGTTATCTCTTCCTCCATCCTTTGTATTTTATCCAACAAATAGTTTACAAATAACGGGTGAACCATTTCACCAATTCGATAAGGACCTGGTAAATTCACTTCTACAGACTTGTCCTTAGCTGGAGGATCAACCACAGGGTCAACCTGAAGATTCTTATCAGACACGTGGGAACTGTTATCAGTATGTCCACGAGAGGCTCATGATCAATGTCAAGGCCGTCATTAGGTGAGACAGGATTCTCTTCTTCGTCATCTATCATAACTATTTCAATATCAATGTTCTTACTCACAGAGGCCTTAACAGTGCTAACCTTGGCTAACATACTCCTCGTGAACCTGCCAGTAAACTTACCATTCTGCCTTTTTCCCCTTTGTTTGTAGGTATCGTCATTACGTTTCGGCATGACAGGGGATAAATTTAAAGACTTCCTCATACACTTGGGTGGCATAGGAGTACTAGGACTACACACAGGAGTAGGAGCAGGATCATCGTGGATGCTGGGGCTTACATAACCAACAAGGTTTGACACAGGCTTGCGCACAGGTGAAGCCGTAGCTTGACAAAGCTCTTGATGTCTAACACATTCTTCAAGGTTATCGAATTGACAATGGCAGAATTCCAAGAAGCCATTCCGTTCGAGAAAATCATTCCATGACCGATTTTGCTTACTCAGCTCTCTTTCTACCAATATCCTAACCAAGCCGTGATGAAACAGACTGTGACCAATGTTCTTCGGCCCCTTTTTAATGGCCGAAGACATCTTTGTCAAACTTCAAACTAAATAATAGGGCAAATTCAAAGGAAAACTGAGAAAAACAACCAACAATCGAAGGTGATAAACATAAGCTGAGGAAAGACGACCCTCACACGTCACGTACCGGTGAATAACATATAGAACTGGTCACCATTCCTTCTGGAAATACTTCCGCGATACACTAGTTTTGAAGGACACCTCTTGGAAAGGATTTTTCAACATCTATCTCCATTTCGTGACCTCCATCTGCTTGTACTTGAACCAGCGTTCACCTTTCAACGGCAAACCCGTAGCCAGAGCAACTGAGCACTCGTTGACCCTAAATTGGAGGTCGGCCACCTTAACCCTAGCATCGGACAGTGACAAAGCAAATAAGCTGGTCACCTCAGGGTTTGAGTCCGTAAACTTATGAATAAACGACAACCATCCGACTGCTTCAACCTTGGCTAATAGTTCAGGGTTTCCATAAAAAAATTTCATGTCACTAGGTTGAACCCTAACCACCGGAGCCATAGCTGCGAGCTCAAATGCATGCAGTTGCACAGAGAAGAGATGCCACAAATCGAAACCCAATGGTAAACTGGAGAGCAAGCACTCAGGATGTAGACCTAGCAGAAAACACAAGTAATGAAAACCAATGCTCTCATAAACAAAATACGCCATGAGCAAACCCAGACAAGACCCTTGTAAACTTGGCATGGGGAAGGGAGAATAATCACGTAGAGTGGTAATCAAGTGATAAAGAAATGACGGAAAAGACTCTAGACTAGACTCGTTTTGCCAGCATTTATTCGGCCCGATCGACATACAATCACACCGTAAATGAATCACAGGTGTTGAACGAACAGGAAGCCATGATGCTGAGCACGTACTGGGAATTGAATGTGTTTTACAGAGTTAAGTACAAGTGTAATGATACCATATCCATCTGCAATCAAATGGATCAAATGGCGATGGGAGTCCAAACAACCACAGGGGATGAACCTTAAGCATTTAAACATCGACCATACCCTATGATGGTTTAAATCTTTGAAGGTGGCGAGCATATGGGATGACATCAAACCAACCTCAAACTTCACATGGAAAACTATAAATTAAGATATGGAGCATATTGTAAAGGTCAGGATCACATAATAAGGTAGGATTGCACATAATTCGGAAATTAAACACAAGCCTTGGAGATAAAATTTGCATGAACCTTGATAAGGTGCCAAACAATACCATAATCGACCTTCCAATTTCACAACCTTATTAAAACCACATAAACGCAAATAAAAATATCAAGTAGTAAGCGTTCTAATAAAGCTTATGGTCAGGTTATAATAAAAGCATGGAAATCAAAATACTCACACCCTAATCTGAAAGGTAAGCCCATTCAAAGTAATAATTTCAATGTAGCGATTTATGTTACCTAACCATAATTCACAAAGGTTGTAAAAACATGGAATTTCACCGTTTCAGTAGCTCACGGAATGTGATTGTTTCAGTAATTTCTGATTCCTTAGATTTGAAATAGGAAATTCAAACATTTCATCAAAAAAAAATAAAAATTTGTTTGATGAAATTTGTTTTTTTAAAGGCTGTTGGGTAGGAGCACAACACAACCTGATCCGTCCTTCGCCAAAAATCCCAAAAATATGAAATCACCATGGACCCAAGAGTGGTTTTGACCTCCCTCAACCTCTTGATCATGATGAATGAGGAAGCAAACCGAGTATCTGCAATCTTCAGTAATGAAAGCTGTGTGTACTGTTTGTAGATGGTGAGGGCATTTGTGTGGTTTTGTACAAAGTTACGGATATGGTGTGCATCCTCAATAAGGTTTCCAATACATGTCACATCTGAAGCAATGGCTTTCAGTGCTAAATTCAAGGAATGGACAATGCAAGGTGTCCAAAAAACCTGTAAGAGCAATAAAAGCATGTATCAATGACTCTACAACACTAACATTGCAATGACCAAATTCAAACAATGAGCAAATTAGAAATGAAAGGTCTCCAAAATGAACATACCAATGGATATTTAGCTTCCACAATCATGCCAGTAGCCTTGTAAACAGGTGCATTGTCTGTGATGATTTGTACACATGAATCAACACCTACTTCTTCAATGGTTTTGATGAATAAATCACCCATAAATTGTGCATCCTTATATTTCCCAAGAGCATCCACCACTTTCATGAACAATGGTCCATTTTGGGAAGATACCATGAAATTGATGAGTGGATGGCATGTGGGATCTATCCATCCATCATAAACAATACTCACACTGCATGGGGGTCATGTTGTTCTAATTGGATCAAGGATTTTATCTACCTCCTTCTTCTCTTTAACCAACAATGTGGTTCTAAGCTTCTCTAAACCAGGAGGAACATAACCACTTGGAGCTCATTCCAAGATAGTTTGAACCGTCTCAAAATACAATGGTGACTGTGCAACATTGAATGAGATGAAGTTGAGGTAGAAGAAAAATCCAATGGTAAGGTCTACCTCTTCTCACACCTCTTATTGGAAAATCCCATCCATTGGACCACCTGTAGATTGCCTCTTTCTTGTTTGATAAGTATCCCCATGCCCATGAATGATAGGTGGAAATGGAGTCTTGGTGCTAGAGGAATTTCTCAAAAATGGAAGAGGATCATCCTCTTTTTTCTTTCTTGTTGTTTCCACCTTCCCTAAGCCAACATGATCCTCTCTTTCCATATCCCTCCTTTGGTTAACACTCCCTGCTTTGCATGAAGAAATCCCATAAGAAGGAAGGGCCAACAAATGGCCCTTAACTCAGAAATATGTGCTCATGAACTCATGCTTGCAAAAATTGCATATGCAAGACACATTGCCTCCCCCACCAAGCTTTGCCTCGGGCCCATCTTTCCTTGTCACATACTTCCACAAAGGGTATTTTTTTTCTTGGGCTTGTTGTCTTGCTAAAACAGGGTTAAATGGAGCCATAGAATGAGCTCCACTAGTAGCCTATGGAGCACTTAATGGAGGAGGAGAAATGGTTGTGCTTCGTGGAATTGGAGGGGAGGCCCTATATGGTGCATTTCTCCCTTTCCTTTGCCCCCTACCTCCTGCCCTAGCTTATTGAGACATTCCTTTTCTTATGTGATGGTTGAGCTTGCAATCCTCTCCACAAATCCATCGGAATGCACTTGGAATTGTTTGGAAACAATGGATAACCTTAAAATCTCCTTCAAAACTCCTTCACCTACACATACAACTCACTCTCAACCAATTTCTTCCTTGCAAATGACAAAAAGAAAGGAAAAAAATTGTTTTAAAGCAAACCCAGATGCCTTTTTCCGCGGTTTACGTGTCCTGTTTTCGAGACACGCCTTGATTTCATGTCTGATTCATTTTTTTTCGTGTCTCAAAATCTGATTGGACTCAAAGTCGAATCAGACACGAATTCAAATCGAATCGTGTCTGATTTGATCCCCACGGGACACGAGGGGCCTCCACAACACGCTGAACACAATTGTTTTTCACGTGGAAACATTTAAAGGATAAAAATACAAAAAGAATTAGTAATTCATCTCTTAAATGAGATGACTGAGTCTTCAATAATTTTCAAACCCTAAATGGTTTGAATCATTGATCAACCAAATCCACAAAAGATGAATTTTTACAACAAAACCATAACTAGGGTTTTCTGTCCTAATTCACTTTGTTGCTCGAATTCCGTTGTTAGTGCTGCTCAAATTTGTTTGGGATGTTGTTACTGATAAAGGAGGCCACCAACAAGGGTTGGGGCATCCTTTTCTACTTCCCTAGACTTCCACTGAGAGCAATAAGTAAGGGTATGTTGCTGCCCTAAGTTCACACTGTGAGCACAAGGAAAGGGAGCAATGGCTGTTGCTACTTATGGATTGTAGTAGATTGTGACCACTGCTATGGATTGTAGAATGTAGAAGGAGAATCCCTAGTGAGCTAGGAAACCACACTAGTATAGGGGAAAGAGATAAAGAAATAAACCAGCCTAAAAAATCTCCTCTTAGAAGCAACAGATAATCTCAGTCATGAATCTTTCCTTAGTCCATGAAGGAGTAGTGAAGTGATGAAAGTTGTTGTGTGTTAAAATGAATTGGAAGTGATATTTATGTATAGGATTTCAAACATTTGAGTTGGTCCCACATAATTAGGAGTTGACATTAGGGTTTGTATCTTTTTCCTCTTTACCCTTTTGACATTAATCTTTTGTCGTACAAAAGGTCTTCTTTCATTTCGACTTGTGCCACTTGGTCTTTCTTATGGACCAAGGCTTAGGGTTAGATGGTCCTCCAAGTATTTTGTGGTAAAAACAAGTGGTCTCTAGGGTCCTTCATGCCCACTCAAAGTACATGATCATAAATAAGGAGAATTACTAAATTCTTTAACTTGATCTCCTCGTGCCACCAAGATCAGGTGCTAGGTCTCTTAACTAGGGGTAGCTGATACCCAGAGAAGGTTTAATAGCCCATAGATAAAGGAGAGGAGTCCATCACATGCCCAGACCCAGTCTAGGGATTATGGTGATGACCTGGTAACTAACCAGGTGCCTAAGCTCTAGGATGCATCAAATGACTCAATGTCAAATACTTGGTAACTGAAAAAGTGAAAAAGAATGGCCCTTAGCTCAAGCTGAGTCCCCCAGTCCCAGACTAGTTCAAATTTTTGGCAACTGACGAGGTACCTCCATTCAGTGAATGGCCCTTATTCTAGGATGAGACCCCAGTCCCAGTCTCCAAACTGGGTCAATTTCTTGGTAACTAACCAGGTTCCTCCATTCTCCTAGAGAATGGCCCTCATCCCTAGGCTGGGTTCCCTAGTCCCAGAATGGTTCAAATTCCTAGTAACTGACCAGGTGCCTCCATTGAAAGAATGGCCCTCAGTGTTGAATTTTAGCATTAACATGAATTCTTTAAAATTTTGCAGACCGAAAGATAACAAAAGAAAATTAAAGTGCAGTAGAAACATCAACAACATCACACACACTGAACACAGTAGTTTTGCATGGGGAAACCTTTAAAGGACAAAAACTGCAACAACCCTGCTGCTGCCCAAACAACCCTGATGTTGCTCGAGCCTGCTACCGTTGCTCGAGACCCATCTGTTACTACCTAAAATCCTATTGTTGCTGCCCGAGATACTATAGGAGTTGCCTGGGATAGACAACAGCCAAGAGGAGGCTTCCTGGAAGAGAACGGGGTTGCCTAAGGCTGCCCGTTAAGGGCTTGAGACTGCCCGAGGGTGAAATGATGCTGCTGTTGAAGAATTTGAGGCTACCCATGATGGAATGCTGCTGCCCATGAATATTATAAGGGTTTCCATGAAGGTGAATAGGCCTAGGGTTAAACCCTAGCCGGTAAAAAGATGAAGATGGTGCTACAAGAGATCACTGTGGAACCCTAGCTTAGGGTTACAGTATAATAAGAGTGGTTGCTATGAGTCATATATGATCCACCTTGCCTTTTCTTGCTTCTTCTTAAAGGCAATGCTTCCAACATTAGATGTAGGTTCCTATGTGGCATTAAGAACCAAATCATCAAGGTCATTCTCTTCTAAGGTGGGCATAAGCCTAGCTTTGCATCAGTTGTAATTGGCTGACCCCTCAAGCCTTTCCTCTATTTTGAAGGTGTTTGTGGCCATCTATGATTAAAAATTCCACCATATCAGTCTACAAATGTCCCAAGGTCTAGGAGGATTACAGTAATATGCTCTCTTACTGCAATCTTCACATGCAAAGCTCCGATACCACATTGAATTTTAACATGTGCATGTCATTCTTAAGAAATCGCAGACTGTAATATAGATAGAGATTGAAAAGTAAACATGAGTGAGACAAGTGCAGTATTCAACCAAGCATCACAAAATTGAACACATGATTTTTCATGGGGAAATCTTTAAAGGACAAAAAACCTAAAAGAATCAGTAATTCATCCCTTAAATGAGATGACTGAGTTTGTTCATTAAAAGAAGAGAATTGATCTCAGAATTCCGAGATGAATGTACAAGAAAAAAATTCAAGTACAATGAAGCCCAGCAGGCTTGCTGCCACCATATGCTACCATGTGGAGGGTGAGTAAAACCCTAACCACCCGTGACCATAAAATTGCTACCCAAAAGTTGTTTGACTACTGCCTAACTGTTTAATGCTGCCCAAATTCATTGCTACCAGAGTTACACTGCTGCCCAAATTTCCTTCACAAAAGATGAATTTTACATCAAAATACAAATTAGGGTTTTCTGCCCTAATTCTTCCTGCTGTCCAGAAAATCTAAATCTACTACCCAGATATGTTGGTGCATGCCCCAACTTCCCAAATCTGTTGCCCAGATCTTCCTGTAATGAAACTGAGCCTACACGAGAAGTTCCTATACCTGCCCAATCCTTCTGTTTGCCTGCCTGAGATGCCCGTAGCCTGCCCGAACCGTTTCTTCTTTCTTGTAGCCTACCTAGACACTGCTATAGGAAACTAGATACTGTTTTGTAGAGAGATCCTATACAAAAGAGTGCACTAAATTATGCCCAATAGAGTTGCTAGTTTTGTTGTGTAAATTTTTTCTAAAAACAAAGGATGTCTGCTAATAGATAAAGGGAGAGGCCATTGTTGTTATTCCCCTAGGATAATTGGTCTTGAATCAAGAACTTAAATAAAATCTAAGAGGAAAATATGAATCAATCAATAAAGTGGAATGAAGGAAACTATTACTTGTTAGTTTTCCTTAATCCTTATCCTTTTCTAGAGATACAACACCATCCATCTTCAAATATGCACACAATATGAACATAGACCTTTCTCAAACATCTTTTGGCATTATAACTTCATAAACCAAATCATAAATCAATAGCATAACTAATGTACTATTTGGAAAATTAATTGCTTAAAATGTTAATCATTAAATTGTCAACCAAGAGCTCGCAAGATGATTAGGTAGGAGAAAAATATATGCATCTCGAAGCTTGAATGGTACTAAAATAACCTATAGTAATCACACTCAAGCAATCTATTGAATAAGCACTTCTAAGGATCAAGTTAAATACTTTAAACTTATCTTTTCCATGCCAAAAAATTACATCATTTTCTTTAAGAAATAATTATTCTAGTATCAGGCATCATCATAAATATTTCCAAAGAGTCTAACAATCATTGTATTATACTAATGCAGGAAAATGAAAATCATTCAATTAATTCACAAAATGCTTAAAATGTAAGCTCAAATTTGAGAACCAAATTGATAGGAGGAGAACCATATTGATCCATTTTAAGATAAAACCCAAATATTCAATCTTGATCTGAAGTGCCAGAAATATGTCAACCAACGAATGATTTCCATCTATAGGAAATCCAATAGTTGAAATGTGTTTTGACAACATTTTAGGATTAGTGCAATTCCTGTAGCTCACTTCCAGTAGTGCGACCTTCCTCCATGGTTTAGATAATTGAATCATGTTCTAGCAATGGTATATGGGATATGCCATAAACCCTAAACCTCTTATCATATGGTTTACATATATATATATATAATATACAATCAAGGTGGATAAGGTTTTACAACCTTAAACATAATAAAATCTACCATAAAGATATAACCATACACTTATTCGATATTGCATAAACACAGTACCTAGGCCCTGTTAGGCCTAGGGCCTTAGTCCTCTTTTCACCAGCTTTGAATAGGATAGTATAGTGTAGTAATCATGCTGGAGGATGTTTTTACTTGCCAGGGTTGTAGACATAGTTCACCGCCTAAATAACCTGCAAAAGAGTAGGAGCCTGCATTAGTTCACAATGAACTAAGTAAGCCCCGCAAAAGCAATTGGAACATTTTACCTTTTTGAGTGGTCCCTGAAGGGATAAATTCCCGCCACTCCACCCCTTGACATGCAAATTCAAGTCAGCCTTTTTAAATGAATAAAACCATAAATGAGAATTAAGACATAGATAAGAAGTAAAATGTATTTTAACCAGCATCGACAATGCCTGATACTAGTAGAGACAGGTAGAGTAATCCTATAAACAAATCCAAGTAACATAACCATGTCACATAAAAATATCATCATTATATAGGAAAACACATAAAAGGTAAAGACAACTTGCAACACTTAGATTTAAGTAAGAACGACACATACATTCCACAGAAGTTAAAACAATGTCCTTGAAAGGTAGCATTTGACTAGCCTATAATTTTTGTTTATTTTCAAATTTTAGGGACATTACAACACTAATGAAACCAACGAGTTTTTCTCCTTATTTTGATAGGACTATGAAATCCCCTCAAATTACATCATGATGGGGATAAACCATTGCAATTATTGGTCTTGAAGATGGAATTGATAGCTATAACATTAGGGTTCGAACATTGGTGGATTTGATTTTTCTATGGATGTTGTGATGGTGACTCCTGAAAAGTGTTACTGTTTTGAATTTGATTACTCCAACCTTAAACCTTCACTGCCAAGAGAAAAAGGGGTTTCATTTTTGTGTAATAATTTTTTGTTCCATAGTTGGGCAGTTCAAACAAAAGTAAATATAATCGGAGAGGAAGGGAAGAAGGCCACCTTGTAGTAGCCTGTTACATGTGACGGTGTCAATTTACTCCAGAGTGAGTCAACCTTTGTTTTCATTTTGTAAACTAGAGACTAAAAAGAGCAAGGCACAAACCTTATTTCTTCATAAAGTTTTTATCTCACACATTTCTTTAGGGTAAAATCTTGGTGCTAATTTCTGTGTTCTTTCAATTATTGCGGCATGTTCTTAAATTCTCAGTTATCTTTCATAATGAAAGCAACATGCTTCTAATATTAAATCTTAATCATAAGTAACCATTGTATAGGTGAGTTTAATATCACTGTATTTACAATAGTAATCTAAAATCTGTTGTGACAAGCTGTCCATTGGAATATCCAAGGCAATTTACAGATCATAAATTTAGTTGTCTTTTAGTACTAGAGTCTGTTGAGTGCTTTGACTTCCTTAATTTCACTTTTCAAATATTTTCATCAGTATTTCCCTTGCCTTTGGCCATTGTGATACATTTTTCCCATTTCTTCCATTTTTTGTTTGGGTAATGTCTAAAAGTTATTGAACTATACTCAATGATTTGTAGGAAAAGTAGTGGTTTTACTGATTTTGTGATTATTTAATATGGGGAATTTCTCCATTGCCTTGTGGAAGTGACAAATTAATTTTTCCTTATCTATATATAGAAGGGATATTGGATGTTTGTTCTCCTCCTTGCCATGGGGAAATGAAAGAGTTGTTTTCCTTTATCTGTAGATAGCAGGGATATTGGATGTTGGGTTTGCAAGGTTGGAAGACTTAATAATTAAATCTGTCATCATTCCTTTGACACATGCTTCAGCAATTCATATTGTTTCAAAAGAGTTAGTAAAAAATAAGCCAGTTCTTAGTTGGGATTTATTGTCTGATACTAAGGTAAGTGTTGAGTGTTGAAACTTGATTGTGTAGGATAAATTTTATTCAGTCGAACTGGTTTGGTGTTGATTGGGCACTACATTAAGACTTGTCCTTTTTGCAGCATGATTGCTTAGAGTTACAAAATAAATCAACGAACATCTAAAATTGATTTAGAATTTTAGACTGAATAATTTATGTAGAGTAAGGATGTAATGGAGAAATCTAAACTTCTATTGCATAATTCTTTTTTGGTTGGTAGAAAGGTTCAAAATCTCATTAAGTATAGAGATCTCGTTCCTATTGGTGGATT
>LPNX010510998.1:0-59337 GCA_001517045.1 Pseudotsuga menziesii | reverse complement strand
GGTCAATAGAAAAGTTCAAAATTTCATTAATTATGGAAATCTAGTTCCTATTGGTGGATATGTATAGAAAATATCTTATCTAAGTAGTTTCCATCTGATATTTGATAAGAAAATTTCACTTGAATACATTTATAGGGTATTATGCATTCTAATATATGTATAGCTTGGCCCTTCCCAAAAACAAGAGATATCAAAAACTTGCTACATGAACAATAAAAAACGATAGATATCAAAGGATTGACAGAGAAAATATGTGGTAACTGATGAAGAAAACATTCTCTTGTTCCCAACCTGGTTTCAAGTTTGTTTTAGTACATTAGTTTAATTCCCAACCCCATTCATTGTCATAGCTGCAAATGGAATTTTTACTGAAACTAATACTGTAGCTTGAATGAGAGATAAAACCAATAGTGAATGATTTGGGGTTTTAGGTGAGTGTGAAAGGTTGACTGGGTAGAATTTCTTTGTGAAGTTCCAATCATTAAAACATGTTGAAGGTTGTTGGGAAGAATATTCTTAAGTTCGAATTGTAGAAGTCTTTTTAAGACTTAGAAGATCTTTTAGTGTGGTGGAATTGGGTTGGGAAGGACTAGACAATAGGTACAATATGGGCCCTATATTACTCTAATAAGTTCATGGGAAATAATTTGTCAAAGTCATGGTTCACTTAGACCAATTTTCACAAGATTTGGGAAAGAGTGATGAAGTGGCTTGATCAAGCCATTCGCTTAGACCAAAACACTTTATTTTTCATTGTCATAGGGGTTGAACTATTCAAGTGATTTGGGAGACCACTCTCATTGATCATCAACTTATCTCCTCTAGCATTTCACAAAGAACCAACAAGATGCCCATTCAAAAGAAAAGTTTTATTTTCTTCGTCTTCAACATGCAAGTTGTGGTTGTTAATTGGACAGTTTGCAACCTTTGTCCCAAACCACAAGGAACTAAAATTTAGATTGCATGGAGATGGGATGCAATAGATCGAGTTATAGTCTTTCTTAGAGGCTATAGATGACAAATAGTTGTAGTTAGACAAGCACACCACAAAGCTGTGAAGGAAGAGCTTGAAGAACTAAGTCAAACTTGTGGCTTACCCCCTATGATGAAAGAAGACTTGAAGGTTGTTTTCATCAACAAAGTTGCCCAGAATTGAACAAGAGGATGAGAAGTCTAAGTTGCACAGAAGTGGCTGGATTTAGGGTTGCACCCTCAAGAAATCGCTTCAAATTTATACCCAGAATTGGAAATAGAACCTTTCACTGTTGATATTAGGTGAGGCAATGCCCTAGAAGAATAATTTTATTGTTGTCCGACCTTCATTCCTTTCCCCAAAATGCTTGTTTTATAGACCAATCTGCAAGGTATTCTATTCAATATTTCTATCATCTTATTTATATCTTTAATAAGATGCCACAACTCCTTAGTTGTTCTTGTCTATAAGAAACAAGAAACATTGGCAGCAATGCAAGAATATATCACACATTTTAGACTCAAGCTGGTATACAAGAAAAGATAATTAGGAGGCACTCTATTGCAAGAAGTCGAAGAGTGGAAATTATTCTACCCTTTTTCAAGATGCTTTTGAGATAAATTGTTGCCCAAGTCTTTCAGTGAATCATCCACCACAGTAGAAAACTTGAATGACTATAGCAATGCTGGCATGTCAACACCTCGAGCAACATTTGCATTTACTGCTAGGCTTGCCACTGGTTTATTTGGATTTTGAGGTTCCAAGAGCTTAACAAATTCTATGGATGCAACTTCTTAGGATAAAACTGCTCTGCATAATGGACTTGAACAAAACTCTGATGGGACTGAGATGAGCAATGTTGAATGTGAAAAACTGACAAGATATTCCCAAGTGTCATCAGTTGGAACATATTGAAGATGGTTTGAGTGCTATTCCTGTAGCATCAGAGGTGACAATTTCTAAGAGAGGGGTAGAATGTAGTGGGTCGTGGCCACATAAATGAGGAAGATGTTCAAAGTTCCCAAGATAGAGTGCATGTTTTCACAGGAGAGTATTCAATAGGAAGTATACCAACTCATATGGATCAACTAGAGTATTCACTGGTCTATTTGGATTTTGAGGTTCCAAGAGCTTAACAAATTCTATGGATGCAACTTCTCAGGATCAAAAAGCTCTGTAGAATGGACTTGAACAAAACTCTGATGGGACTGAGATGAGCAATGCTGAATGTGAAAAACTAATAAGAGATTCCAAGTGTCATCAATTGGAACATATTGAATATGGTTTGATTGCTATGCCTGTAGCATCAAAGGTGACAATTTCCAAGAGCAGGGTAGAATGTAGTGGGCCATGGCCACATAAATGAGGAAGATGTTCAAAGTTCCCAAGAGAGAGTGCAAGTTTCCATAGCAGAATATTCAACAGGAAGTATACCAACTCATATGGATGAACTAGAGTATTCACTGGTCTATTTGGATTTTGAGGCCCATCCCTCTCTAGATTATCTAGGAAAACAATTTTTTTATTTCCAAAGTAGCATGTTGAGGAAGCTAATAATGCTCAAGTTAGTATCAAAGAGCAATATACTATAGCATGTATTTCAACAATATTTTGTTGAAATATCAAATGTTTTTTTGCATGTCCTATGTTTAACTCAGACACAAAAAGTCCTGGGAAGGAGGTGATGTCCTACGTTTAAGTTAGACATAAAAAAATGTTAGGAGGGATGATTTTCTCTGTAGGATATAATAGGAAAATTCATAAGGGAGTTACCATCCCTATCTTGAGCAATATTAATAAAAATGCATTCATGGAAATGGGCATATTTATTCCAACATCATGAAGGCGCATCAAGGGCAACATTCACCACTTTGCAACAAAAGAGGGACTTGCACACCCTTATTGGTATAAGTCAAGGCATATTAAATATGAATTACACTAATCAACATGACAACAATTAATCCAACAACAGACTACTTATTCTAGACAGGAATAGAGGTGCATAAATGAGGTGGGATCATACTCTACCATTAGTAGGAAGGATGGGTGCATCTCCTAAGGAGATATTGCAACATTGAAGGCACACCAAATTGGTATTTATGTATCCATTTTTAGTTACATGTAGGATGCACTTCACTAGAGAAGTGGCAACACTATTTTTAGAATACTGAAGTATAAGATTTGAAGTGCTAATTTTCAGTAGTTTACCTTCAGTATGTAGGAAACTCCTATTGTGTGAGTTATCTTATATTTATCACATGGATAGGTTACAAAAAACTAAGGTGGGGTGCATGCATGGGGTTACATTGTATTTTATGAGCATGCATGCACGACACCTCACAAGGGGGGTTAGAATAACAAGGGGATTTTACCTCTTACTTGTAATCAACTCTTAGACTTTAATTTTGATACAATGGGAATTTGGTCCCCACTTTCATTTTTTGTGTTGATTATATCCTTATCTTACATACAAAATCTATGTTAGAAAATTTACAAGTTCCCAGTCAAACATGTTTACTTTTAAAAAAGACTAAGATTAAAAATTACATCAGCAAGATTAGAAGTTTCCTTCCGAACAAGTTGAAAGAGTTTCTCTTGTTTCATGGAAAATGTGCCAATTTTTTCCATTCCTTGATTTTAATATGTAAACTCTACCACCATACGATCAACCTGAAAATATTTTTCCATCAATTTTGAACAACTATTACATTTAAAAACAAGCTATAAAAACATGGAGATATTGCATCAGCAACACAGATACCAGACAATTAAAAAAAACATGTCGAATAAAATGGTCAAGTGCAATAGATTGTACTAGCACACTTCCAATGATATGAATTCCATCGATATCCAATCTCTTAAAAATGATATAGTGTACACCACCTTGCATCCATGTCTCCATAGACGGCTTCTGTACCACAACATAATCTGTAGCCTCAAAATTCAACCAGTTTAGATTAAAAACTAATTTTGAACCATACTAATATAACTGAACAAAAATGACAAAAATAAAAACAACATCATTATCTCTTATTAATCTATAGAATCTCATTTCCATGGCCATTTCATGCAAATCGTTGGTACCCTAAAGGTATATTCGACCCCCATCCTTTGGAATCTTGTAAGTGAATAACTTTTTTAGGATTTATCTCTTAATTATGTTATTTCAATGCTTCACTAATCTAAATATCCAAGCAAACATTGACACAACTTTGACTTTTTGTATCTATCTCCATTGTTTTTTTTGTTTGTTTGAAGAAATTGTATGCATTGTAGCTGTTCTAAACAAATTCAATTGAGCTTAAACCCTCATTCAAATTTACATCATTATTACAAGATTTCAAATGATTATAGGAGATCATAAGGAAGTTATTCAACGTCTTTTGCAACATTCTGATCAGGGATAGTGCCCTTAATCGAACCTTTGAATTTTAATTACTTTGCAAGGATATATTTCACTCCTATTAGAATTATTTTCATTGGTTTAGATATGCAATTAAATGGGATTGTTAGCCAAACAAATAACTTAGGCTTTAAATTTTAATTTGGAATAAAACTTTGGTCTGTCACTATCTAGGAATTACATTGGAATCTCAGTCTTGAATTTATTCTCTCTTTTAACATCTTGAATGGCCTAAAATTTGGAATATTTGTGTATTCCCTTTGCATGACATTATCTGGAATCTACATAAGCAAATCCAATACTCTGTTTTGGTGCACACTCGTGTTCTTTTAAATCTCATTTATCTCAAACCACAGTGCATATTGTCATAAGACTTGAAAGATTAAGTTTCCTTTTATTGTTATTTTCTTCTTCATTGAACTTGTACATCACAAGCAAGTATAAAGGGATTAGAAAAATCATAACTAAAGTATATTTTAAACACATGAAATCCATCACCATTGATATTAGTTTGGACATTTATGGCCTATTTTAAAGCTATAAATGCATACTTCCATTGCATAATCAGGGTAGTCATTCTGTCTATTCTCTCAGTTTGAAAAGAACATTTTTTTGGTCTTTCTTTCACTCTAACACAAGGTTGGAGGATCCAAAGCATGAGTTTCCTCTCACCTGTTTGGATGGATTCTCATTTAACCTGGATATACAACTATGGTGGCATAAGTTGGAGGGCTCTCTAAGTTTCCATGGATCAAAAAGTTGATAATACAACGGTTATAAGTGTTGATGAAAATTCTTGTAGTAGTATGGCAACAAAAAATGAACCCCTTCAATAGAAGATATAAGCACTATCATTTTGTCACATCTATTAAGTATGAGATTGTAATTGCCATGGATTCTTAGGGTTGTAGGTATTTTCTACTATGGATCCTAAGTAGCCTTTCACAAACCTGAAGCAACTAGAAAAAGGCCCTTGTAGAAGATGTGCCCAGGATTAAAATGGATGGTATGTTTTAGTGAACAAAATATGAAGTCAAACACCCTATCCTTGGTGATTTGTGGCTGGTGTGAACCCTTGAATGGTGACAACCTATAGATCTGTAGAAGCAGTCCTAAATCCATTTTTCCTGTGTGATTAAAGGCCTGGCAGGAGCGTTCAACTTTTATATTTGTTTGAAGGGGTGAATCCACTTTGAAAGTGCCTGAAATCACATTTTATATCGTTTAAGGAGGATTCATCCCTTAGTGGAGGCTTGGTTTTTTAACATTGTTGTTTTTCATGCTAGTTGGCATCCTCTTTCATGGAGAGCATTCAACCATTGGGAGGATTGTTTCATTCCTGACATCCTTTCTTTTGGATATATTCATCATTGGAAGGTTGATGAGGGTTCTCCATCATTTTAAGGATATTTCCACTATTATCCATTACAAATTGTTGAATTGTTCCACTCTTTGGGGACCTTTTCATTAATATGACCACTTTTGTAGGCTTCTTGGACATTTACTCATGCTTTGGAGTTGTATTTCATGCTTCGTGGAAGAGATTTATAGGGTTTGTCCACTTAGAGTTCATTTAGAGGGGTTATTACTCATGATTTGAGAAGGGTTGTTTAGTGATTGAGATCTAAGTTTTTCATGTATCACTTTGGGACCATTCTTCCTTGGTGCACCATTGTCGGAGAGGCTTTGGAGGTTTGGAATCTGGATCATTAGATTTTTTCTCAGGTACCTTCCTCATTTGATGGAGTATGCTTCTTCTTGAGCCTTTGGAAGTTAGGACGTTGCTTTTATTTGACATCATTTACCCTCATTTGAAAGGGGTTTCCTCCCTTTTATGGGCCTTATTCTATCTTATACATTGTACATGTGGAAATTAAGCACCTCATCATTTCATGATTGTTAGAGTTTGTTAGGGTTTAGTGAAGGTTTTTCATTATTTAACCCACCCTAGGCTAGATATATGATTTTATAATTATTCTATTGTAAAGGAAGTTGGGCTCCTCTCCTATGTAAGAGAGCCTCTTCCTCATTTATACTCATGGTTGGACTTTGAGAGATCCCTCTCTTTTCAATTCTAATAGACATATGTTTCATGGTGTATATTGAAGTGTAAGGGATTATTCTCCGTTAAAAAAGTGAAATCCTTGTTCCTATTTCTATTTTTGCTAATGGATTGTAGAATAACCTGTAACTTAATTAAGGCCATGAAAATATGTCACATTGGAAGGGTTTTATTTGACAAATGTATTCCTTTATCTCCCTTCAATGTTTTATGCATTATTATTATACATTGTTCTAATCATATTTCTAGAGTAAGAGTATGTAATACATAATAGCATGTAATACTTCATTGTATGAGGCACACCCTAGTTGATAATGTTTTGATGTGGAACCACTCTTAGAACATCTTAGTTGATTTCTAAACTCATTTTTAAGCACGTTTGGGTTTATTTATGGCATGTGCACACAATTCTAATCCCTAACCTCTCATGACCTATCCCCTTTGTTGGACTATATTCCTTGACTCCAATTTCCCTACGGATTGGGACTAGTCTTCATGGTCCTCCCATCAACACTTTTTATCCATATATACTACAAAAAGAATGAATGTTTTTCTCAAGTCATCAAACTCTTCTCTACCTTACCAATGAGCCAAGTCCGATCTTCTTTATACTAGTCATTAGGTTTTATTACAAACCCCAAGTATTTGAGGTTGAAATCTAACTCCAGCTAGATTTCCATCACAGTGCAATGTGACAATGTGGTTGTGTTAGATGAAAAACTACCTTATGAAAGATAACACACATTAGCTTTCACTCATCATGCCATGTTGTTATAAAGAAATGTAACTCCAGCTAGATTTTCATAATGGTGTAATGAGCTAACACACATAAGCTTTCACTCATAGTGCCATGTTAGAAGGAAAACTAACTCCATCTAGATTTTCATCATGGTGTAATGTATTTGATGACAATGTGGCATTGTTAGATAGAAAACTACCTTATAAAAGCTAACACTCACTGTGCAATGTTTTAAGAACAAAAGCTAACTCCAGCTCCATTTCCATCATGGTGCATTGTGATTGATGACAATGTGGCTGTGCTATGGAAAACTACACTATGAAAGCTTACACACATTATATTTCACTCGTCATGCAACGATTTAAGGATGAAAGCTAACTTCAGCTAGATTTCCAACACAGTGTAATGTGATTGATGACAATTTCGTTGTGTTACATGGAAAACTACCTTATGAAATCCAACACACATTAGCTTTCACTCATGATGCCATGTTGTTAAAATGAAAGCTTAACTCCAGCTAGATTTTCATCATGTTGTAATGAGCTAACACCCATAAGCTTTCCCTTATAGTGCCATGTTGTTAGAAGGAAAGCTAACTCCAGCTAGATTTCCATCATGGTGTAATGTATTTGATAACAATGTGGCTGTGTTAAATGGAAAACTACCTTATGAAGGCTAACAGACATTATATTTACTCACCGTGCAATGTTTTAAGAACGAAAGCTAAATCCAGCTAGATTTCCATCATGGTGCATTGTGATTGATGCCAATGTGGTTGTGCTAGATGGAAAAATACACTATGAAAGCTTATACACATTAGATCTCACTCATCGTGCAATGATTTAAGGTTGAAAGCTAAATCCAGCTAGATTTCCAACATAGTACAATGTGCTTGATGACAATGTGGTTTTGTTAGATGGAAAACTGCCTTATGAAAGCTAACACACGTTAGGTTTCACTCACAATTCCATGTTGTTAAAAAGAAATCTAACTCCAGCTAGATTTCCATCATGGTGTAATGAGCTAACACACGTTAGCTTTCCATTATAATGCCATGTTGTAAAAAAGAAAGCTAAGTCTAGCTAGATTTTCATCATGGTGTAATGTATTTGATAACAATGTGGTTGTGTTAGATGGAAAACTTCCTTATAAAAGCTAACAGACATTAGTTTTACTGACCATGCAATGTTTTAAGAACGAAAGCTAAATCTATCTAGATTTCCATCATGGTGCATTGTGATTGATGACAATGTGGTCGTGCTAGTTGGAAAACCACATTATGAAAGCTAACACATTAGATTTCACTCAACGTGCCATGATTTAAGGACAAAATCTAATTCTAGCTAGATTTCCATCACGATGCAATGTGATCGATAATGATGTGGTTGTGTTAGATGAAAAAATACCTTTTGAAAGCAAACACACATTGGTTTTCACTTATTATGTCATGTTGTTAGAAAGAAAACTAACTCCAGCTAGATTTGCATCATGGTGTAATGTATTTGATGACAATGTGGTTGTGTTATATGGAAAACTACTTTACGAAAGCTAACACACATTAGCTATTATTCATTGTGCAACGTTTTAAGAACGAAAGCTGACTCTAGCTAGATTTTCAACATGGTGCATTTTGATTCATGGCAATGTGGTTGTGCTAAATGAAAAACTACATTATGAAAGCTAACACACATTATATTTCACTCACTGTGCAACGATTTAAGTTTGAAAGTTAATTCCAGCTAGATTTCCATTGCAGTGCAATGTGACAATGTGGTTGTGTTAGATGAGAAACTACTTTAGGAAAGCTAACACACATTATCTTTCACTCATTGTGCCATGTTGTTAAAAAGAAAGCTAACTCCAACTAGATTTTCATAATTGTGTAATGAGCTAACACACATAAGATTTTTCTCATAGTGCCATGTTAGAAGGAAAGCTAACTCTAGATAGATTTCCATCATGGTGTAATGTATTTGATGATAATGTGAGAGTGTTAGATGGAAAACTACCTTATGAAAGCTAACACACATTAACTTTTACTCACTGTGAATGTTTTAAGAATGAAAGCTAACTTCAGCTAGATTTCCATCATGGTGCATTGTGCTTGATGACAATGTGGTTGTTCTAGATGAAAAAGTACACTATGAAAGCTTACACACATTAGATTTCACTCACCATGCAACGATTTAAAGATGAAAGTTAACTTCAGCTAGATTTTCAACACAACACAATGTGATTGATGACAACGTGGTTGTGTTACATGAAAAACTAACTTATTAAAGCTAACACACATTAGCTTTCACTTATCGTGCCATGTTCTTAGAAGGAAAGCTAACTCCAGCTAGATTTTTCATCATGGTGTAATGAGCTGACACACATAAGATTTCCCTTATAGTGCCATGTTGTTAGAAGGAAAGATAACTCAAGCTAGATTTCCATCATGGTGTAATGTATTTGATGACAATGTGGCTATCTTAGATGGAAAACTACCTTGTGAAGGCTAACAGACATTAGCTTTAGTCACCGTGCAATGTTTTAAGAACGAAAGCTAACTCCAGCTAGATTTCCATCATGGTGCATTGTGATTGATGACAATTTGGTTGTGCTAGATGTAAAAATACACTATGAAAGATTACACACATTAGATTTCACTCAATGTGCAACGATTTAAGGATGAAAGCTAACTCTAGCTACATTTCCAACACGGTGCAATGTGCTTGATTTTTCAACACGGTGCAATGTGTTTGATGACAATGTGGTTGTGTTGCATGGAAAACTACCTTATGAAAGCTAACACATATTAGCTTTCACTCATCGTGGCATGTTTTAAAAACGAAAGCTAACTCTATCTAGATTTCCATCATGGTGTAATGACCAAACACACAAAATCTTTTCCTTATAGTTCCATGTTAGAAGGAAAGCTAACTCCATCTAGATTTCCATCATGGTGTAATGTATTTGATAACAATGTGGCTGTGTTAGATGGAAAAATACCTTATGAAAGATACCAGACATTAGCTTTACTCACTGAGCAATGTTTTAAGAACGAAAGCTAACTCTAACTAGATTTCCATCATGGTGCATTGTGATTGATGACAATGTGGTTGTGGGAGATGAAAAACTACATTATGAAAGCTAACATACATTAGATTTCACTCACTGTGCAATGATTTAATGATGAAAGCTAACTACAATTAGATTTCCATCATGGTGCAATGTGATCGATGATGACGTGGTTGTGTTAGATGAAAAAACTACCTTATGAAAGCTAACACACATTAGCTTTCACTCATCGTGCCATGTTGTTAGAGGGAAATCTAAATCCAGGTAGATTTGCATCATGGTGTAATGTATTTGATGACAATGTGGCTATTTTATATGGAAAACTACCTTATGAAGGATAATGGACATTAGTTTTACTCACCGTTCAATGTTTTAAGAAGGAAAGCTAACTCTAGCTATATTTCCATCATGGTGCATTGTGATTGATGACAATGTGGTTGTGCTAGATGAAAAAATACACTATGCAATCATACACACATTATATTTCACTCATCGTGCAACGATTTAGGCAAGAAAGCTAACTTCAACTAGATTTTCAACATGGTGCAATGTGTTTGATGACAATGTGGTTGTGTTACATGGAAAAATACCTTATGAAAGTTAACACACATTAGCTTTCACTCATTCTACCATGCTGTTAAAAGGAAACCTAACTCCAGCTAGATTTCCATCATGGTGTAATGAGCTAACACACATAAGCTTACCCTTATAGTGCCATGTTTTTAGAAGGAAAGTTTACTCCAGCTAGATTTACATCATGGTGTAATGTATTTGATAACAATGTGGCTGTGTTAGATGGAAAACTACCTTATGAAAGATAACATACATTAGCTTTACTAACCATGTAATGTTTTAAGAACGAAAACTGACTATAGCTAGATTTTCATTATGGTGCATTGTGATTGATGATAATGTGGTTGTGCTAGATGTAAAACTATATTATGAAATCTAACACACATTATATTGCACTCATTGTGCACTGATTTAAGGTCGAAATCTAACTCCAAATAGATTTTCAGTACATAGCAATGTGATCGATGACGATGTGGTTGTGTTAGATGAAAAACTACTGTATGAAATCTAACACACATTACCTTTCACACATCGTGCCATGTTGTTAGAAGGAAAGCTAAATCCAGCTAGATTTGCATCATGGTGTAATGTATTAGATGCCAATGTGGCTGTGTTAAATGGAAAACTACCTTATGAAAGTTAACACACATGAAATAACCACTCCAACTAGATTTTCTTTTAGCTAACTCTAGCTAGATTTTCAACATAGTGCATTTTGATTGATGACAATGTGGTTGTGCTAAATGGAAAACTACATTATAAAATCTAACACACATAAATTTCACTCACCGTGCAACGATTTAAGGTCGAAAGCTAACGCCAGCTAGATTTCCATCACGATGCAATGTGACAATGTGGTTGTGTTAGATAAAAAACTAATTCCAGCTAGATTTTCATCATGGTGTAATGAGCTAACACACATGAGACTTCAATCACCATATTATGCTGTTAGGAGGAAATCTAACTCCAAATATATTTACATCATGGTGTAATGTATTTGATGGTAATGTGGTTGTGTTAGATGGAAAACTATTTTATGAAAGCTAACTCCAACTAGATTTCAATCATGGTGCATTGTGATTGATGATAACGTGGTTGTGTTAGATGGAAACTACATTATGAAAGCTAACACATTAGATTTCACTCATTGTGCAATTATTTAAGGACTAAAGCTAACTTCAGCTAGATTTTCGTCACGGTGTTATGTATTTGATGACAATGTGACTCTTTTAGATAGAAAACTACCTTATGAATTCTAACACACATTAACTTTCACTCACCGTGCAATGTTTTAAAAACAAAAGCTAACTGTAGCTAGATTTTCATCTTGGTGCAATGAGCTAACACAAATTAGCTTTCACTCACTGTACAACGCTTTAAGAACAAAAGTTAACACATTGTTAAAATCAAAGCTAATTATATTTAGATTTCCATCATCGTGTTATGTATTTGATGACAATGTGGTTGTTTTAGATAGAAAGCTACCTTATGAAAACTAACACATTAACTTTCACTCAACGTGCGATGTTTTAAGAACAAAAACTAACTCCAACTAGATTTCCATTATGGTGCAATGAACTAACACACATTAGCTTTCACTCATCATGCCATGTTGTTAAAAGGAAAACTAACTCTAGCTAGATTTCCATCATGGCGTAAAGTCTTTGAGGACAATGTGGTTATGTTAGATGAAAAACTAACTTATGACAGCTAACGCACATTAGCTTTTACTCACCGTGCAATGTCTTAAGAACGAAAGCTAACTCTAACTAGATTTCCATCACGATGAATTGTGATTGATGACAATGTGGTTGTGCTAGATGAAAAATGACATTATGAAAGCTAACACACATTAGATTTCACTCACTGTGCAATGATTTAAAGATGAAAACTGACTCCAACTAGATCTCCATTGTGGTGCAATGTGATTGATGACAATGTGGTTGTGGTAGATGAAAAACTACCTTAAGAAAGATAACACACATTAGGTTTCTCTCATCATGCCATGTTGTTCAAATGAAAGCTAACTCCAACTAAATATCCATCATGGTGTGATATATTTGATGACAATTTGGTTGTTTTAGATAGAAAGCTACCTTATGAAAACTAACACACATTAGCTTTCACTCACCGTGCAATGTTTGAAGAATGAAAGCCAACTCCAGCTAGATTTACATCATGGTGCAATGTGATTGATGACAATGTGGTTGTGTTAGATTTAAAACTACATTATGAAAAATAACACACATTACCTTTCACTCACGGTGCAATGTTTTAAGAATGAAAGTTAACTGTAACTAAATTTCCATCATGGTGTAATGTGATTGATGATAATGTGCCTGTGTCAGATGAACAACTACCTTATGCAAAGTAACACACTTTAGCTTTCACTAACCGTGCAATGTTTTAAGAATGAAAACTAACTCCAGCTAGATTTCCATCATGGTACAATTTGGTTGATGACAATATAGTTGTGTTAGATGGAAAAATTCCTTATGAAAGCTATCGCAAGTTAGGTTTTACTCACCATGCCATGTTGTTAGAAGGAAGCTAACTCCACTAGATTTTCATTATGGTGTAATGTATTTGATGACAATGTGTGCAATGCCCATATTTGACTAGACATATCGACATGTTGCATTTTATTTTCTTAGTAAATGTTGGACTCAGTTTGACTGAGTAAAGCATATTTACGACATGATAGATGTTGCTACTATGTCTAAGATGTTACTATGCTTATGTTGATACATTGATTGTGATGTTATGATTATGTTTGTGAGGTTACTATGTTATAGTTATCATGATATTCCTTTGTTCATAAAGACACTATATGTTTAATTGTCATCATTGATAAATGTAATATATATGATGTGGTACATGGATATCGACCCATGATGTGATCAATTTAATGATTTATACAATGAAAGGAAATGTTGTTGATAATATGCAACAACTAATGATTGAATGGAGATATTGTTATGAATGTATGTTTTCAAAGTACTAATCTACAGGACACATGGGCTATGTAATAAATGGATACTTTATATGAAGTGTGGTATTGTACCTATTTCTACAGAAGAGCCTTGATTACCAAAATTGATGATACGATGACATATATCTACTACAACCGCCAGTTACAAGGCCTGCACCAAACTGTTGGATCTACCACAACCACTGGTTCTAGGTATTTAAATTCCAAGTATTTAGATACTAAATTCATGCATGGTATTATTGACTAATTTACAAAAATTCATGAAGTTTATCAAACATGTACAGCTCATATTTCTACATTAATATGTTTATAGTTCATATTTCTACATTAATATGTTTATAAAACTAATAGAACATACATGGATATAAACCTATAATATGATTAAAATATCTTGATTTTATTAAAAACTAACTCAGAATGAGCTTAAGATAGAGAACATCATAGAGAAATGGACCCAGTGCTCTACCGCATAGACAGAGCACTACAATTTGGTTGTGTTAGATGAAAAACTACCTTATGAAAACTAACACATATTAACTTCTAGTCACCATGCAATGTTTTATGAATGAAAGCTAACTCCAGCTAGATTTCCATCATGGTGTAATGTGATTGATGACAATGTGGTTCTGTTAGATGGAAAACTATATTATGAAATCTAACACACATTAACCTTCATTCATTGTGCAATGTTTTAAGAACGAAGGCTAACTCTAGCTAGATTTCCAGCACATTCATACACATACATTAATAATATAAGTTCCATGTCCAAAGTCAAATAGGAATTTGGTGGTTTTATTTGAGTTGATATCTGTCATTCTCTAATACTTCTTAGATCTCTTATTGTTATCTCTTGATATATGTTTTATGCAATTTATATGTAAATTCCCTTTTGCTAGTGAGCACAAGATGTAGGGGAACAATGTTTCGTGGCATACAAAGGGGACCCTAGTGTTTTGAATTATTGCAACTATATTACTTTTTTGAACATACACTTCATATGGTTTAACCTTAATTACAAAATACAATTCAAATGTGTTACAGAAATTGGGAGGAGTTACAATGGAAAATATAATTTTGACAAGAGAGGACTATGTTGACCTCCTAATTAATGGTCAAGTTATTGGACTAGGAAGGGTTGAATCTACATAGACTACAACTCATTATGGTGGATAAATGCTTAATGTAGGATATGTTATGGTTTTGATAATTGATGTCATTGAACCACATTTTATTGTGGAAGATGTTGATGAAGGGGACTCACATCCACGGGAGATCATAGATTTGAGGCATAACAAAGGTAAATCAAAATATTGAAATACATGTTAAGTGTTTTTGATAGTACATTACTTATTTTTTTGAGCAAATACCAAGTTTGTTTAATTTGCTGTATAGGTGCAAATGTCTCTTCTGCATTTTCTATTGGAGACAAGGTAGATGTTTTGCAATGTGGAGTGAAGGCGGGTGAAGGATCCATATTCAATACAAAGATTGATCATAAGGTGCATGGAAGGATGGTAATAAAAGATCCATAGTGGTTAACATTGAGAAGGTGTTAAAACATGATGGTATTTTTCCACATCCAATAGGATTTGAGAATACACTAGGGGGTGCATTGGGATCTTATGATATTTAGCAAGAAGCAGATTTGGAACCTCATTGTCATGATAATCCAGTAAATACTCCCCAATATAGGCTTACATTCACATGTAAAAAGGTTTCTCCTACAAATGAATGCATGGGAACACGCATGTGCATTGCCAAAGGGATAATAGTTAACGTCCATGAGGATGACATGGTTGAGGGTGAAATGTTAGTTGAAAAAGAATTCGGTGTTTTTGTGGAAGACATAGACAGAAATTGTGAAAGATGTAGGATTGGGGATAAGTCTGTACATTGTTTGGTTAGATGGCCAATAAATAAGTTGGTGGACAATGAAGGTGAGATTTTAAGGGTGAATGAAAATTTCAAGGAGGCACCCGAGGAAATGATGGTATGGGATCTTACAGAGGACACAAGTCCCTTAAACATATGGGATGGTGATATTTATAATGAAAAATATACAGATTCAATTTCTATGCACGTAATGAGGCCATATAAAAGGATTAAATGAGTTGTGGCTACAAAAAAAGTTGGAAACTTTCAAATATAGAGAGATGAAGAGAAATAAATCCGACTTTTGGCAGTAAATGAATGTTGTAAACAAGATTTTCTTCAACTTGTGTATAGGAAATCCATTGCAACTGCTAGAAGGGGTATGAAACTCTTAAAAAAATATTTCATTAGGGAATTTGTCTTGAATTCACTCATTTCCAACATAATCATGTCAAAGAGCCATGGCCTACCTCCTTCTATTAGGAAAGTAAAGGACATGAGGTTTAATGGAGATATTATTTGGAAGAAAGCATAGTACAAGATACATAATATTCCTCAAAGCACCTTCTATACTTACCAACATAATTTCCAACAAGGACATGTCAAAGGAATTCATGGTAACACCAACAAATGCAAACCATGTGCACATACTGTGGCATAAATAGAAATATTGCACAAAACTGTAATGGATAAATCATATTTTTCACTAAACCAAACATGACAAGTTGAATAAGATAGAATGTATGCTCCTTTAAGATTGCTTCCATCAACGTACACCCAAAGTTCTTTGTTAAAAGAGATCAATGAGGCTCTTCAAGGGCTCAATTTTTCATCAATATCACAACCAACAATGAGCAAGATTTGGTACTCATTTTCCAGATGTGGCATTCTCAAAGAACACTAACTTCAATAAATGTAGTGAATGTATTGTTTTGAAAGCACATATGAAGACATCGACTACAAAAGAGTTGGAAGAAAAGACACGAGCTAGACTGAAGAAACATAACAAGATTGTTATGTGTGGAAGATATTTCTACTATGCCCACATAATTATGTCAAAGTGTTATCCATAGGAATACTTGAGCATTGTCCATGATAAAATGGACAAAGCCAAGATTTCAATTCCAAGATTATGTGTCAAATCAAAATCTGTTGCATGAACAAACTTGGGTTTGTTGTTGACAGGTATGTTAACACATGGGAATAACACAGGAGGTTTTGGTCATTTCTCCCTACCATTTGTACACATGGGATCACAATTTACCATGAAGACCTACACCTTGATAGGTATGGTGATTTTCTTTATGAGAGTGGAAGTTCAAGAAACCCACTTTCAAATGCATTACTTCAAAACTCTATTTACTAAAAATTTAGAGTGTACAAGGATGCTTTACTATCTTTAAATGGAATCTCAAAAAATCAAAATCTTTATTTTAAACCTCTTCCTCCACATTTCTTGTCATAGTTTGACAATGCAGCTAGTGATAATAAGAATCATTATGTTTTCATGTTTCTATCACTATTAACTGCTCTTGGTGTCTTCATCACTATTGAGGTTGGGTTCATTATTTTGGGGAACGCCCATGAAGACATAAATGGAACCTACGTAAGAATGTATTCCAACTTGAAAAGTAAAGATATATATTCTTTACCTGAGATGATCGATACATATCGCACAATAGAAGAAAAATGGGCATTTCCACCTAAAATTATTAACAAAGTGTACGACTTCAAAAGTTTTCTTAATGGGTACATCAAGGAGGGGAAAAATGCACTAGTTGGACATCTTAATGTCCAGTACTTCCAATTTATTGTACTCAATGATGTTCCAGTTATGAGGTATAAAGAATCCATCAGAGACATTGAGTGGTTAGAACTAGTTGAGTTGTGGAACATAGATGATGCAGGTCGACCTATATTGCCCACACGGGAAGCCATATTTCTTACGTCCCAAAGACAATGATGTTTATTTAAAATAACTAAAGGAATGAATAACATCATGCATAAAAATGTGGAAATAGACTATTGGAAATGAGAATTCACCAATTGTTACATAGGAATGGAATAAAAAACTAGAGTATTAGAAAAGAGTTCTTGATGCATTAGATGGAATCTACAATGACCGTACACCCTTGGATGAAAGTGATTCTTATTCTTATGATTTTTTGCCCAAGACGAGGCAAAATGTTAATGTTGATGGTAATGCACTCCATGCAAAATCAAGTATTATAGATGGGTATTTTGATAATGTGATAGATGAACCGGTATATGTTGGACCCAAGTGCAACAAGCCAAAGCTAACATTCGATCCTAGAATTGATGTTGAGAAGTGAAAGATGTTGCTTGTTAGATTAGGAAATGAGGATAAAGGAGAGATGATTTGGATGGAAAAAGTCACCTTAGATATCTTCTAGGAAGATGACAGCGAGACCCTTCATGTAAAGATTGATTGGTGCCAACCTAGCTCAGGGAAGTACAAGGGAAAATTTTTAGAACAATATTGGGTACCAAATCCCGCTAACACAGAACTTGGATCTATTCCAATTAATACCATAGTTTGGGCATGGATTCCAAAGAAACAAGATTGCAAGAAGACCAAGATAAATAAATGTGGTGTACAAGTTGTACTTGATCTGCTTGAGCGGATATAAGGAGATTAGGTGGAGATGAGTCATGAATGTAATTTTGCTTTTTGAATGACTTTTAGTATTACGTGAAGAAGAACTTTTAAATGTTTGTAGTATAATAAATACTCTTCAAGCTACTTTTTAAGGAATTTTATATTATTTATTGCATAAATGAAAATTTCATTTCAAGTTCAATGTTAATTCATGTGATGATAGTTTATGCGAATTAGATAGCACCATTCAAATTTTACTTTTCAATTTGTCTTTTAGATCAACACAACATCTCACTATATCAAATGTGCATAATTATATTTAGTAATGTATGTACAAAACCCTTACCTTATTTATTATTAGCTTTTGCTCACTCTCTTCAATACCACTTTGAGCTTTTCATTTTTTCCCCCTGATGATTGGTGGAGTGTCCACTCGAAGCATAGGGACGTTTCAATACACATAATTTAATTCCATAAACTCTCTTTGTCATTATTATGGAAATATTCATCTTGAAGCTGTACTTGATTTGCTTGAGAAAATATAAGGAGATTAGATGGAGATGATTCATGAATGTAATTTTGCTTTTTGAATGACTAATTGATATACATGAAGAAAAAGTTGTCAATGTTTTTAGTATATCAAATACTCGCTTCAAGCTACCTTTTGAGGAATTTTATGTTATTTTCTACATATATGAAAATTTTGGTTCAACTTCAATGTTAATTCATGTGATGATACTTTATGCGAATGCACCTTAAAACATCTTATAGACTTTCTTTGTGAATAAATGTAAGGCACTTGAAATAAGGTTTGAAGTAATTTTTCCCTATTATTCGTTATTATAGTTGATACAAATTTAATTGTACTACTATGTTGCAATAAAATTCATAATTATATTTTCTTGTGTAGACTTTAAAGTGGTGCCAAATTTGTACTAGTATATTAACTTATACTCAATAAATACAATAATAACATTTTGAGTGTGCAGGTTTTATTAGTTTGTCATCATTGTGATTGATTTTCTGGGTTAAACTGTGTGAAAAATTTTTAGAGCAACGTTTTGAGTGGACACTCCAGCCATGCTTGTTATGAGAACCATGAAAAACTCATTGTGGATTGAAAATATTTCACATAAATTAATCCAGAAAATCAATCATTTAGTAGTAACATCATGTTAGCTTTAATTCATGTTAGACATTATGATCAAATACATTGCATCACAAAGACAATTTAATCCATGTGAGATTTAATGCCGATTGTAATGCATTGCATGTAATATAAGTATTATGGATGAAGCTTTTGATAATGTGACGGATGAACTGGTATATGTTGGACCCAAGTGCAACAAGATAAATCCAAGATTCAATCCTATGATTGAATTTGAGAAAGGAAAGATGTTTTTAGTTAGATCATGAACTGAGGATGAAGGAGAGATGATTTGGATGGAAAAACCCACCTCATATATCTTCTAGAATGATGAAAGTGAGACTCTTCATATAAAGGTTGATTGATGGAAGCCCAGTTCAGGAAAATATAAGGGAAAATTTTAGAACAATATTGGGTACCAAACCTTGATGACACGACTTGGATCTATTCAAATTAATACCATAGATTGGGCATGGATGCAAAAGAAAGAAGATTTCATGAAGACCATGATAAATAAACGTGGTGTACAAGTTGTAATTGATTTGCTTGACTACATATAAGGAGATTAGGTGGAGATGATTCATGAATGTAACACTTAATATATATCACATAACATTAACATTTAATGTCAATACTACATAAGTTAATAATAGTCACAACACAATATTAATATGTTGTTAAATAACTTTATATTATGTAAGCAATTTCTGACACAAATTATTAATAATTCACTAGTCAAATATTGGTGACTTTTTTTTTAATACATAAATATAAATATTAATGATAATCAAAGTATATCATTAAATAAATTTATAGGTAAAATTTCTCACATAAATATGTTATTCATAAAATCAACATTCATAACATAGTTTTTAATCCTCCACCACCACCACCACCACCAATAATGATAAATTATGTCTCTATTCTAATTCATAATTTATTTTAATCATTACTAAGATAAAACCTATTTTACTCTAGGTCATAAATATTTTCTCTTGTCCACTATCAAGTGGTGCGAACTTCCAAAAATAAAAAATCATACTCAAAAAAGGCTTAGACTTACTATGGTAACTCAACCTAGACACATTAGTTAACATAATTTCAATTAAATGAAATTCCGAGATAATAATAGCAACAAACATTGATTATTAATGTCATTAAATAAATTTAATAATAAAATGTAAAAAAGCATTCTATGATCTTTTTTTCGTGATATAATCATTGATCAATTTAACTTTTATTAGAAAATATAAATAATAGTAATATAAATAAATTATATTTCTATTCTAACGTATAATTGATTAAAATAATAAACTTAGCATAGTAACACTTAATATATAATAGTTTTTCTTGTCACTTGTAAAATGTTGCCAACCTCCTAATATATTACAACATGACACTCAAGACATACAATATTACTTGCTATGTCGAGAATTAAAATTGTTATAGTAACAAACATATTTGTATTATGTCATTAAATAGTTTGGGTAATTCTAAAATCGTGCCAACCTTCTACTAGTATAGGAACTCAATGCCAACAATGTACTAGTTACCATATCAAATTATAATTCAATTACTTAATCATAGTAACATATATAATATTAATGTCATTACATAAACTTAATCAACTTACCATTTAATGCAAACTATAGATAATACCAGCGTAGATCCAAATCCTAGGCTCTATCAAGAGCCGAGAGGGATCAAATATCTCTAGGTGCAAACCTCTTCTTAAGTATTACACTCAATGAGCTATCAAATTTGGTGTGTCCTATATATACCATTGATTTGATTCAAACCAAAAGACACATCTTTTTATTTAAGGTCAACATATAATATATTTATTATTAATATTTAATATTATTTATGGCCAACATATAATATTTAATATTATTTTTTATTTTGTTATGAACGAACATTACAACATCTCTCCATAAATGGTTTTACAACCATATGCAAGGCCCTCCTAAAAGCATGGGTTGTTTAGGAGGCCTTGCACATGATCTTAAAACTATTTGCAAGGCCCTCCTAAACCATGTACGATAAAACCATGGGTTTTTTTAGGAGGCCTTGCACATGTGCATGGTCCTCCTAAACCATATACAATAAAACCGTGGGTTGTTTAAAAGGCCAACACTTTTTTGCAAATAATTCAATTTTTATTTTTTTATTATTTTGTTATGTAGGAACATTATAACATCTCCCCCATATTGTGTTTTTTTTATGATCCACATTTTTTGGGGGGATAATTAAATTTTTAATTTTTTATTGTTTTGTTATTTTTTACTTTTTTATTGTTTTTTTAGGTAGGAAGATTACAACATCTCCCCCATATTAGGTTGTTTTCCTCGCCGACATTTATTTTGTTTTATAATTAAAAAATCTATTTTTTTATTAATAAAAATAACGTTACGTAACGTTACATAATGTTACGTAACGTTACAAGATCTCCCCCATACTGGGCTGTAGAGAGCCTCTTGGCTCAATTAATAGAAATTATGTTAGAAATTAAAGTCTAAGAATTTCATCATTTTGAATGAATCGAAGTCTAATACTTTCATCATTTTTATTTGTTAGAGATTATTAAAAATGTGTAATCTAGGTGTTAAAATAGTCCCTCTCCCCTCATGTTGTAAAGGGTGCTAGCTCAATGGAAGAGCACTTGCATTACAAGCAGGACGATGGTGGTTCGATTCCTCTGTGCCCTAACATAAATTAATAGATGATATAAAATATTAATGATAATATAAATATTGTAAGATATTTATATTTTCAATATAAATATGCTCTTTTCAATTAAACACATAGTTCAAATACTTCATAAATAAATAATAAACACTTGCAATAATTAGTTTAGTTGGTTTTCCCCCTTTCCTCTTGTATATGAAAAAAGCAAACTGCACTGCACTAATGCTATTCCAGTTCATAATTGATTTTGATTGTTAAAATAATTAATATTAATAAATAAGGGAGGCTTTACTAACATCAATATCATTAAATAAATTTATAGGTAAGAAATTTCTCACGTTAATCTATTATTCATAAAGTAACATTCATCAACTTAGTTTTTAATACACTACCACTACCAACAACAACAATAGTAAATTATGTTGCTATTTTAATTCATAATTTATTTTAATCATTACAAGGGTAAAACTTATACTCTAAAATCATAAAATATTTTCTTGTTTTGATTATAAGTGGTGTTAACTTCCAAAAATAAAACAACATACTCAACAAAAAAAATAAAAATTATTATGACAATATTTATAATTGTTGTATTAACAAATACAATGTTGGTATTATGTCATAAAATAATTTAATCAGCTTAACATTTAATACAAACTATAAATAATATTAATAGAAATTATGTTAGGATTCAAAGGCTATGACTTTCCTCATTTTGAAAGAACTCAATCTAGAGGAAGTTCTAAATTCTAGATCCACCAAATAATTACAAATTTAATGAAACATGTGTTATATGATTGATAACATTCTTGGCTTGAGATACAAAGAAGAGGGAAATGCAAACAATAGCAGCGAATATTACACCTTCTATGCCTTTGAATGACTCTACTAGTCCTAACAAATAAGAAAATGACAAAGATACATTTTCCTCTTTTCAGAAGGATCAAGAGAAACATCAGCAAGGTAAGCCATGAGGGGAATATCCCTTGACACAAAAAGAGGTGGAGCAACATGAAGAACAAGGTAAGCTCATTAATGTATAATTTTGTAGTTCTTCATAAATAAATTTGTATGACTTAGAAATCCATATCACCTTTACGTGCCCTTCTTGTATAGAATATGTTCACAAAAAACAATGCCAACCAGATATTAGTATACAAGGTGAAGATCCCTCTACACAAGCATCGACAGAGAAAGTCAAGAAGAAAGGTAGAGGAGAAAATAAATGTGCAGAAATCAATAACTTGGAGAAAAAGATCAAAATTCATATCAATGAAAGGAACCAACCAATTGGTCCAAACTTCGTGAAGCTATCTTCATTACTAGGTGTGCTCGCAAGGGAAATGGTTCCAATAAATTATTTTGATTGGAGGAAGGTTTCAGATCAATTAAAGGAGGACTTGTGGAACATTATTAATGTAAGTATTAGACATTACGTGTATTTGTTTTCAACATTTCTATTTTTGGATGATTTTGAAGTTTGTTTTCAAACCATGTATAAAAATCTAAAAATGAAATTCTTGTATCTTGCAGGAAAAATTCATAATCCCTTTGGTCCTTAAAGAATATTGTATGAAATCCATTGGAAATAAGGAAAACAATCATAGATATCGGTTGACCAAAAAATACCGTGACCCTTATGAGTCAACAGAGGAAAGATTAAAAAATGTTCCTCCAATTAGAATAAGTGAGAAAGTGTGGAGAGAATTTGTGGCGTTGGCTTAGGAGTTAAGCCAACTAACTTGTTTGGAAAAATTACATACAAGAAGGCGCTAGATGTAATCCAAACTACAGTGAAAGAAAAAAAAAGGAAATCACATCTTTGAAAACAACAATAGCTGAACTACTGAAAAGAGTAGAAGATATGGTGAGAGAAGATGTGGTCAACAAAGATAGTGTTAGTGTCCAATTCTTTACTCTATTCTCAATATACATGTTTTCACAATAATGATATGAATTCTAATATCTGATTGCTCATATAAACGGTGTCCTACTGTACAAAATGCTCATGCCGAAATCATGCCGGTGGTGGAGGTTAGTTGTTTAATTATTATTTTAAATAATATTTTTTTCATATTTTGAATATATATATATATTACATTTTGTTTCGTTGACAAATTAATAAAGGGGAGATAACAACCCCTATGAATGGACTAATACAAACGAAATTAACTTCAATGCATACTCCATCATCCCTAGTAAATATTGAAAATTTTCATAATTTAGTTTAATCTTATTTTATTTTATCAATATATGAGAAATCATTGTCTGTTGGGTGCAGACTCGTGCATCAACATATGATGAACATTTGGTACAGAAAACACCAATGTTTCCATAGAAAATGCAAATTTACAAGATGAAAACACCAATTAAGGTAAGATTGTAATTATTTAATCTAGGGTCATCAATGTTTAAATTCTTATTTCCATGCATATTACTTTGTCTCATTTATTTGCAGGGTCAACATAATGATAATGAGTTGACATCAACATCCCAATTGGGTCTGGAAGGAAAGAAATTCTTTCTCATTGCATTAAACTCAAGGGTTAAGGTTGCAAGGGAGAAAATTCATAAGACTGACCAAAATGCAATGGTACACTATGTCCCTATTTGAAAAGGCTATTATATTGTGAATATGGTAGGAATTTTAGATCCTCTATTTGAAAATATAGCTCTTCCATGTACTAGTAGCGCATTATGTAATCTAGAATATGCTTTGTTAAGCTTCATTCCTTGGCATAAGGATGACATTGAACTATGTAACTAGTGCTTATACTTTGTGACTAGTGATTTCAGTGATGTTGTATCAACTGAGAATAGTTGATTTATTGAATATTTATACTTAGATAAGGACATAGTTTATAATTTTTTTTATTTCAGGATTAACATTTACCTTTAATTAAAATTTTGGGCACAAGTTGCAATTATATTCCATGGGCACAATTTCTGATTTTGTAATATATCAGTATGATATAATCTTCGTTTCATGTGAAATGAGATGTTGTGTTGTGAATATGTGGAATGAGCAGTCTGTCTATCATATTTTCATTAATTTTGTTTTTTTTATAAATTAGTTTATCCTTCTATTGCCAAAATAGTCATTTACAGAAAAAAAAACCACATGAATATAATCTATTTTCCACATTGTAGAAAGAATAAGAAAATGACCAAAATTAAATATTTAAAGGAATAAGCTTGCATCCAGAAACAAATTCATATGCAATGATTAATAATAATAGTAAGCTGATAACTTAACTCAATTGAGGCCATGACCTTTTATGTTGTACAAAACAACCAATCTACAAATAATTTTGAATTTGAAAATCAAAACTAAGTTTAAATATAGACTACTCAATTTACACATTGAAGTCACCATGTTATTACATTGTTCATTTTGTATTTGATAGTCATGTTCTTCCTCTGTTCACAGCTGGCAGGAGTGCTCCTTTTTTGTTTGCCTTTATGTCCTGGTAACACTGTTATTTACGTAGAATTTGATAAGACAACCCCATTTATCAATAGTACTAAATCCTTGATGGGCTTGTCATTCTTTTTTGTTTCTTCTACCGAGACCAGATCCTTCCTACAGGATATGCCATCGCAACACCTCTTTGGATTTATCATCACCTTCATTAGAGTTGGAAATTTGCAGCAAGGACAATGATGAAAAATACCTCCGATATTTTATCCCCCAGTATGAACAATCTTTCATACCGATCGTTCCTAGAAATGGATACTATGCATCGCGGTAATGTATTCCACGGCCTTGTCTGGAGGCTTCAACGAGATGTTCTTAGGACCAGGAACTCTAGGCACTGCTTCGCTAGTGGTGTTGTACCTTAGCAGGATAACGTTTCCCCTACTAGTATTATAAATTATTTCTAATATAATGAACATCTTGACATTACCCTCACCAGCATTAGAAGGTATTCCTAATGTAATGAACATCTATACCCCAATGGATGGATCTTATTTTACGTGAAGGTCTAGAAATGACTGAATTTCCAAGAAGCACCCAATGGTCAATAAAACACATTGAACAATAGGATTCCCAAGTAGAATAGTCATTACATATCCCGTATCAGCACCCCCAAGAACCTTAGCAGAAAAAAAGTTAGTCATCCCTATTCTTTATCAGTATTCACTTGCTCTATATGTTAGGGAAACTATGATAGTGGCCTTATAATGAGCCAGGTGATTACTGAATCATCATTAGCAGTCGAGTTCACCATAAGTTTGTCAAATCCTCACACACACAATTATCAAGTATCATGATGACAACACGAATGCTGAGGTGGGATCTTGATCCAATTTATTATGTGGTGATGCCAACTACATCACCCCTTCTGTGGTGGCATCATGGTATCAATGGCGGAGGTTACCCCCGGTCTCAGTTGAAATTAGCTTTTAGTTGCCTTATAGTGTGTGGACTTCACATTCGTCACTTCATCGAAGGGCCTCATTATGGTGTATCATTAACTGGTGCTTAAGAGTTTGGAATATGAAGGAATGTGCAATTTCACATTTTGTCATTTCATGTCTTGTTTGCTACCTTACTTGTATTATGAAAATTTTGACGATTGAGGAAAATTTTCTTGATTTTTAGCTTGTCCAACTTTCTCATTGTGTATAACGCACTCTTGTAAAATATGGACACACTTTTTTCATCTTAAAAAAATGATCGTAACGTAGATTTGTCAACCAAAAAAATGGGTATAACCTAAATAGTAATAGAAAGTAATATCACACTGAGTAAGAATGATAATTCTCTACTTACTTATGAACTCAAGCTAATTCATCGGCTGCAAGGGAATGTTCCCTTTCATGCACTCATGCACTTATATTCCTTGGATTTCATCCATAAATTGCATCACTTGTAGTGCTGAAAATCTAATGGAAAATTATAGGTTGATTACAGTCACATTCATAATTCATCCAATATGAGTTCAACAGACAAATTAATAACATCAAGAAGAAACCCTGAAGAATAATTTATGAACCTACAAAACTATGGTTTAGGGAAATTATACCAAGTCTAGGAGAAGATAAAAAGTTGTCCAAGTATGGAATTATTGGTTAAATATGCCTAACTGGCCTTAGGTAAATTCCTGCCACAGATCATGGGTTGATGATAAAAATATTCTCAGAGTGTTTATCTCTAGAGTATTATATGGTGCATCCCACCATATCATTAGCCTGACCAAAAAGTCTTGTAGGAAGAAGATATCAATCTTCCAAATGTGCTTCTCAGCCATATTTGCACTGATACAGACAAATGCCCACAAAGGATAGAGAATGAAGCTCCAAAAGATGAAAGTGGTCTTGATTGATTCAACTTATTGGCCTCTACCCGTTGGGTATCTCACTTTCCAAGTTTGAAGGAAAAATGAAATCACCTTGGTGACCTAGGGTTTGAAGAGAATTGGTTAAGTGTTAGACAAAGAGTTTGAGAGACCATTTGGAAATTCCTGTGAGGGGGTGTTCCTTTGATGATAAAATTCATCAGATGATATGGTCTTGTGCATTGTTGAAATGGGTATTTAGCCATGCTCTTGGTTTTTGTGATGGTGATTAGATAAGGAAACTATCAACCTGCCAAAATAGAAGAAAAATCTTATTTTGCATACTAAAGACAAAGAAAAAATGGCCAAGTGTTGTAAAGGGGCTAAGTGATGCCCGCATTAAGGTTGATTCTTGCACTAAGGATGATGCCCGCATGGCATGGCATGGAATATATGATGATGTGGCATTAAGATGAAGTTAGTTTTACATTATGACATCGTTCTAGCTACAAAATTATCATGGTTCACTAATTCATACAACAAGTGTTGTAGGAATTAGAAAGGTGTCCTTTCCATGATTAACACCTACAATACTAGGTATATACCTATAATTTTTTTGATAATTAATATAAATAAATGGAGGGCTTACATTGTAGGTTAAAAACTATACTTATAAGGAGATGGGGGTCACATCATATTGATATGGTCCATCAAGCAAGTTATCAGATTTTCATTAGGAGAATATAAGTTTCAATGGTATAATACTAGTCTAAAAAACATACGTTAATGGTTGAAATTCTTTTAATCTTTATAAGAATTGCATATGGTTGGAAGAGGTACTAATGATAAAAATTCTCAACATTTAAAAGGATTGTATAGGTTCTTTTATGTTTTCTCCGGGTAGTACCTTAACCAATGTATTAACGAAGATTTCATGTCAAACTTAATTATGGAGAGCATATAGATTAAATGTAACACCATATATCTCTTCTCATTATTCTAATATCCCAGGAAATTCCCTAATTGATATGTCAATTAAGAAAGTAGATTTGTAAGGCATACCACCATTGACATGTTAGCTCATATGATTTCCATAAGAAGAGAGATCATAAAACCAAGAAATAATTGTTTGAATGTTTATGATAGATCGGTTAGTAAGGCAAGAAACAATGAGCCATATCATGCTAGTAGTTACAAATAACACATAAAAGAGAAAATATCTTGTGTATAATAATAAGAGAGTCTATGGAAATAGACTAATTAATTAGTACAATTATATTATCCTTATGGTATCCTTACTTATTGACATGGGACCTTGAATGATATATAAGTAATTTGATCAAGTAACTGGTAAATCCACCTAGGTATAAATGTAGTAGATATCGACTAGAAATAATACTATGTTTCGATATTGTAACCTCAACATCTAACCTTAGATGAAAATGGCTTCTCTTAGGTGGTAATCTAAAATTGATTACTAGTTGACTTGAATCCATTGAAAGAAAATCACTTTCCCCATCCTTCTACAAATAAACCTCACAATAAATGAATTATAAGCCATGGTTATTACAGTATTATTTAACTTCATGTCATCCACCATTACAATAGGCTAAAATACATGCATGGTCGATTTCATGGTATTCCCTCTCAACCTCCTGACTTGTATCAAGTCATTTTCATTATGAAATCCATTCATAAAAGGATTGTAAGTATGAAAATTTGGTTGATCACAACCATTTTCCTTCATATTCTCCACTAGTGCAAGATAAATGACAACTTTGCGTCCTTTTCAATGTCCATTATTCAAGGTAGTATATGTTACCTCATTCGGTGTCAATCATTTTCAATTAGGGGTGATGGTTAAGGGAATACTTAAGGATAGATTAGATGAAGTTTTGGATCTATATACACATCTTTTTCTCTGTTCTAGCTACAAGATTGTCATGGTCCAGTAATTCATATAACAAGTGTTTTAGGAATTAGAAATGTGTCCTTTCCATCATTAACACCTACAATACTAGGTATATACCTATAATTTGTTTGATAATTAATATAAAGAGATGGAGGGTTGGCATTGTAGGTTAAAAACTATACTTATAAGTAGGTTGGGGTCACATCATATTCAAATGGTCCATCAAGCAAGTTATCATATTTTCATTAGGAGAATATAAGTTTCAATGCTATAAAACTGGTCTAAAAAACATAGGTTAATGGTTCAAATTCATTTTATCTTTATAAGAATTGGATATGGTTGGAAGAGGTACTAATGATAAAAATTATCAACATTTAAAAGGATTGTATAGGTTCTTGTAGTTTTTCTCCATGGATGACCTTAACTAATGTATTGATGAATATTTCATGTCAAACTTAATTATGGAGAGAATATAGATTAAATGTAACACCATCAATCTCTTATTATTATTCTAATATCCGAGGTAATTACCTAATTGATATGCCAATTAAGAAACTAGATTTGTAAGGAATACCACCATTGAAATTTTAGCTCATATGATCTCCATAAGAAGAGAGATCATAAATCCACCCAAGAAAAATACAAGCTGAAATAATTGTTTGAATGCATATGATAGATCTCTTAGTAAGTCAAGAAACAATAATGATTCATACCATGATGCGACCAGTAGTTACAAATTGCAGATAAAAGATAAAATATCTTGTGTATAATCATAAGAGAGTCTATGGAAATAAAATAATTAATTAGTACGATTATCTTATCCTTATGGTATCTTTACTTATTGACATGGGACCTTGAATGATATATAAGTAATTTGATAAAGTGACCAGTAAATCCATACCTAGCTATAAATGCAGTAGGTTCCAACCACACATAATACTATGCTTGGATATTGTAACCTCAACATCTAATCTCATATGAAAATGACATCCATTAAGTGGTAAGCTAAAATTGATTACTAGTGCACTTGAATCCATTGAAAGAAACTCATTGCCCCCATCCTTCTACAGATAAACCTCACAATCAATGGATTCTTATAAGCCATGGTTATTACAATATTATTTAAATTCATGTCATCCACCGACACAATAGGATAATATACATGCATGGTCGATTTCATGGTATACCCTATCAACCTCCTTATTTGTATCAAGTCATTTTACTTATGAAATCCATTCATCAAAGGATTGTAAGTATGAATATTTGGTTTATCACAACCATTTTCCTTCATATTCTCCACTAGTGCAAGATAAATGACAGCGTTTCCTCCTTTGCAATGTCCATTATTCAAGGTAGTATATGTTATGTCATTTGGTGTCAATCATTTTCAGTTAGGGACGATGGTTAAGGGAATACTTAAGGATAGATTAGATGAAATTTTGGATC
Source organism: Pseudotsuga menziesii (assembly GCA_001517045.1). NCBI lineage: Eukaryota > Viridiplantae > Streptophyta > Pinopsida > Pinales > Pinaceae > Pseudotsuga > Pseudotsuga menziesii. The sequence goes on along the minus strand of LPNX010510998.1, from coordinate 28,565 downwards.
TATACAACAATATTTTTCTCTATTCTAGCTACACGATTTTCATGGTTCACTAATTCATATAACATGTGTAGTAGGAATTAGAAAGGTGTACTTTCCATCATTAACACCTACAATAGTAGGTATATACGTATAATTTGTTTGATAATTAATATAAAGAGATGGCGGGTTGACATTGTAGGTTAAAAACTAGACTTATAAGGATATTGGGTTCACATTATATTAATATGGTCCATCAAGCAAGTTATCAGATTTTCATTAGAAGAATATAACTTTCAACAATATAATACTGGTCGAAAAAACATAGGTTAATGGTTCAAATTCCTTTTATCTTTATAATAATTTCATATGGTTGGAAGAGGTACTAATGATAAAAATTCTCAAGATTTAAAAGGATTGTATATGTTCTTGTAGGTTTTCTCTAGGTAGGACCGTAACCAATGTATTAATGAATATTTCATGTCAAAATTAATTATGGAGAGAATATAGATTAAATATAACACCGTATATCTCTTCCCATTATTCTAATATCCAAGGTAATTACCTAATTTATATGCCGATTATGAAAGTAGATTTGTAAGGTATACCAACATTGAAATTTTAGCTCATATGATCTCCATGAGAAGAGAGATCATAAATCCAACCAAGAAAAAAAGAAGCTGAAATAATATAATGAATGCATATGATAGATCTCTTAGTAAGGCAAGAGACAATAATGATTCATATCATGATGCGGCTAGTAGTTACAAATAGAAGATAAAAGAGAAAAGATCTTGTGTATAATAATAAGAGAGTGTATGGAAATAGACTAATTAATTAGTACAATTATCTTATCCTTATGGTATCCTTACTTATTTTCATGGGACCTTGATGCATTTCTTTGGCTCCCTCCTTCATTCTTTTGGTCCACCTACATGATTCCGAGTACCAGGGTCCTTCCCCTTTTCATAGAAAATGTTAGGAGAAAACTCGTGTGTTTTTCTATCTATACCAAAAAAAAACTAAATTAAATTTTCCAAAAATAAACTTAACAAACGAAAAAAAAAAAAATGGGAGCCCTAACATAACTTTTCTCTTGCGAATAGTATTACCAAGAAAGAGCAACATTTTATTTTTGCACAAGACAACGTTTACTTGCTTTGATCCTGGTATTCAACAGCACAAAAGTTGAATCTAAGCTGTTGGGAAATATTGAGGTTAATTGTGTGAGGTGTAACTTAAGTTTCACTGCATTCTTGTTCTGCGTTCTGCATTATTGCAGGTATTTTATCAATGGTTTTGTGAAAACAACATAAAAATGGAAAACAACAAACATTGAAAACATTCTTTGGTTTCTTTATGAACAAAAATCAAAATAGTGGTTCAGGCTCTTCTACAAAATTTTAAGTGTAATACGCATGCTGTGCTGCATTTTTAACAAAACTTTATCATATGCTTAGTAAGTGTAATAAGCATTCTATGGTTTCTTTATTGACAGAAATCAAAATAGTTGTGTATGCTACAAAATTTTTAAAAATATGTGAAAAATTTGGTTTCCTCTAGGGTTGACCATCGATTGTGGTGGCTCTTCCTAACTGAGTCGTGTAAACCTTGTGCTTCTTGCATCCTCTAAGGCTGGGGGGTCTTCACTCTTAGAGACTGTGATATATTGTTGGCTACTATACGTGTCTAACGTAAACCTACAACACTCTAACCCTTTCTCTCGCTCAAGTTATCCCATATGTTCCTTTTAGAAGATAGGCCTTACAGAATATAGTATTCCCTTTTACTTTTGAAACTTGACATTAGATATATTAATTGTTTAAACAAATTTTAGTTAGCAATTGAGTGATGATAGACATTTTTTTTGGTTGTGCAATCTTTGTAAAAGTGGAGACATGGATGTAAGTGATTGTTTTTTATTGACATATATCATTATTATTATTATTTAATTTTCATTTATTCTTTTAACAAAAACCAATAGATTTTATATTAATAAAACTGTGGCTGAGCCACCCAAGAGGTTACAACTGTGAGTTCTTTGCAAAAAAAAATTCCCCATCACAGCAAATGGGAATACTACTTTTGTTTAATTTAAATTGTTAGAGCATATTACTTTGTACTTTAATAAAAATATAATAGGATATGGCTAATCAATACTCTAATCATTTGGAAAAAAACCAGGTAAACCAAGTTATGACACGAAATCAAAAAAATCTTATTATGAAATTTTCAAAAAGAATGCGTCAAAATGATGAAATGGGAAAGAAAGGCACATGCATCTCACAAGGTAAATATTTAGAAATAGAACAATGTATTTCCTTATGTAGTTATATAATGCTTATTTTTATTTTATGATTATGTTAGGCATATGTTTAATAACATTCTTGGCTAGAGATACACAGAAGAGGGAAATACAAACAATAGAAATGAAGATTACACCTTCTATTCCTTTGAATGACTCTACTAGTCCTAACAAATATGCAAATGACAAAGATACATTTTCCTTTTTTCAGGAGGATCAAGAGAAACATCAACAAGGTAAGCCATGAGGGGAAGATCCCTCGACACAAAAAGAGGTGGAGCAACATGAAAAACAAGCTAAGCTCATTAATGTATAATTTTGTAGTTCTTCATAAATCAAATTTTATGACTTAGAAATTGATATTAGCTTTACGTGCCCTTCTTCTATAGAATATGTTCACAAAGAACATTGCGAACCAGATATTAGTATATAAGGTGAAGATCCCTCTACACAAGCGTCGACAGAGAAAGTCAAGAAGAAAGGTAGAGGAGGAAGTGAATGTGTAGAAATCAATAACTTGGAGAAAAAGATCAAAATTCATATCAATGAAAGGAACCAACCAATTGGACCAAACTCTGTGAAGCTATCTTCATTACTAGGTGTGCTCGCAAGGGAAACGGTTCCAATAAATTATTCTGATTGGAGGAAGGTTTCAGATCAATTAAAGGAGGACTTGTGGAATATTATTAATGTGAGTATTAGACATTACGTGTATCTGTTTTCAACATTTCTATTTTTGGATGATTTCAAAATTTATTTTCAAACCATCTATGACATCTAAAAATGTAATTTTTGTATCTTGCAGGAAAAATTCATAATCCCTCTGGTCCTTAAAGAATATTGTATGAAATCCATTGGAAATAAGGAAAATAGTCATAGATATTGGGTGACCAAAAAATACAGTGACCCTTATGAGTCAATAGAGGAAAGATTAAAAAGTGTTCCTCCAATTACGATAAGTGAGAAAGTGTGGAGAAAATTCATCCTATCATGATCCACCGCTGACTTCCTGGTAAGAAAAAATTTCACATATTATATGATCAAGTTTTTTAGAATGTCTATTGGCTTGTAATGTTGACTTATATATGTTATTTTCAATTGATTTCTAGGGTATAAGGAAAAACAACAAGGAAAATAGAGAAAATGAGAGGGACTTGCACACCTCTGGATGCCGAGGTCATCAATGGGTTGAAGATGATATGGTAAACAATTGTGATGATATTTTATCTAATATGAGAAATATTAGCATATTTGAGTTTCATTGTAATGTCGAAACTTAATCATACTATTTTACTTGTTGCAACCAGAAAAAATCTATAGCCTCTGATGATACAACTATAAGCATTGCTAGGGCAGACTTATGGAAGAAGTTCCATCAAAATAAGGATGACACTCCAATCACACAAGCTATAGGAGAAACAATAGTATGTTCTCAACCTTTTAATTTAGTTATTGATTAAAATTTCATTTTACATGTTGGAAATTTTTTCTTCTATGATTTGATTTAATTGTATGTCAATGTTAGCAAAACATTCAACACGCACAAGTAGAAGTTGCACCTCAAGACTTTGCAGTTAGGGATGATGCCTTTCCAAGGTACTAGGGGTTAATGCAAGAGGACGATGTCATGGCATTGGATTACGAGTTAGGCCAACTAACTTGTTTGGAAAAAGTACATACAAGAAGGTGCTAGCTGTAAGCCAAGCTACAATGAAAGAAAAAACAAAGGAAATCACATCTTTGAAAACAACAATAGCTGAACTACTAAAAAGAGTAGAAGATATGGTGAGAGAATATGTGGTCAAAAAATATAGTGTTAGATCTCTTAGTAAGGAAAGAAACAATAATGATTCATATCATGATGTGACCAGTAGTTACAAATTGCAGATAAAAGATAAAATATCTTGCGTATAATCATAACAGAGTCTATGGAAATAGACTAATTTATTAGTACAATTATATTATCCTTATGGTATCCTTACTTATTGAGATGGGACCTTGAATGATATATAAGTAATTTGATAAAGTAACTGGTAAATCCATGATGTAGGTATAAATGCAGTAGGTTCTGAGTATGAAATCCATTGGAAATAAGGAAAATAGTCATAGATATTGGGTGACCAAAAAATACAGTGACCCTTATGGGTCAATAGAGGAAATATTAAAAAGTGTTCCTCCAATTACGATAAGTGAGAAAGTGTGGAGAAAATTCATCCTATCATGATCCACCGCTGACTTCCTGGTAAGCAAAAATTTCACATATTATATGATCAAGTTTTTTAGAATGTCTATTGGCTTGTAATGTTGACTTATATATGTTATTTTCAATTGATTTCTAGGGTATAAGGAAAAACAACAAGGAAAATAGAGAAAATGAGAGGGACTTGCACACCTCTGGATGCTGAGGTCATCAATGGGTTGAAGATGATATGGTAAACAATTGTGATGATATTTTATCTAATATGAGAAATATTAGCATATTTGAGTTTCATTGTAATGTCAAAACTTAATCATACTATTTTACTTGTTGCAACCAGAAAAAATCTATAGCCTCTGATGATACAACTATAAGCATTGCTAGGGCAGACTTATGGAAGAAGTGCCATCAAAATAAGGATGACACTCCAATCACAAAATCTATAGGAGAAAAAATAGTATGTTCTCAACCTTTTAATTTAGTTATTGATTAAAATTTCATTTTACATGTTGGAAATTTTTTCTTCTATGATCTGATTTAATTGTATGTCAATGTTAGCAAAACATTCAACACTCATAAGTAGAAGTTGCACCTCAAGACTTTGCAGTTAGGGATGATGCCTTTCCAAGGTACTAGGGGTTAATGCAAGAGGACGATGTCATGGCATTGGATTACGAGTTAGGCCAACTAACTTGTTTGGAAAAAGTACATACAAGAAGGTGCTAGCTGTAAGCCAAGCTACAATGAAAGAAAAAACAAAGGAAATCACATCTTTGAAAACAACAATAGCTGAACTACTAAAAAGAGTAGAAGATATGGTGAGAGAATATGTGGTCAAAAAATATAGTGTTAGATCTCTTAGTAAGGAAAGAAACAATAATGATTCATATCATGATGTGACCAGTAGTTACAAATTGCAGATGAAAGATAAAATATCTTGCGTATAATCATAAGAGAGTCTATGGAAATAGACTAATTAATTAGTACAATTATATTATCCTTATGGTATCCTTACTTATTGAGATGGGACCTTGAATGATATATAAGTAATTTGATAAAGTAACTGGTAAATCCATGATGTAGGTATAAGTGCAGTAGGTTCTGAGTAGAAATGATACTATGTTTGCATCTTATAACCTCAACATCTAACCTCAGATGAAAATGGCATCCCTTAGGTGGCCAGATAAAATTGATTACTGGTGCACTTGAATCCACTGAAAGAAACTCATTTCCTCCATCCTTCTACAAATAAACCTCACAATCAATGCATTATTATAAGAAGTTATTATTACAATATTATTTAAATTCATGTCATCCACCGACACAATAGGATAATATACATACATGGTCGGTTTCATGGTATACCCTCTCAACCTCCTTATTTGTATCAAGTCATTTTACTTATGAAATCCATTCATCAAAGGATTGCAAGTATGAATATTTGGTTGATCACAACCATTTTCCTTCATATTCTCCACTAGTGAAAGATAAATGACAACTTTGCTTCCATTGCAATGTCCATTATTCAAGGTACTATATGTTATCTCATTTGGTGTCAATCATTTTCAGTTAGGGACGATGGTTACGGGAATACTTAAGGATAGATTGGATGAAATTTTGGATCTATATAGAAATCTTTTTCTTTGTTCTAGCCACAAGATAAGTCATGATTCACTAATTCATATAACACGTGTTCTAGGAATTAGAAAGGTTTACTTTCCATCATTAAAACCTACAATACTAGGTATATACGTATAATTTGTTTGATAATTAATATAAAGAGATGGAGGGTTGACATTGTAGGTTGAAAACTATACTTATAAGGAGATGGGGTTCACATCATATTCATATGGTCCACTAAGCAAGTTATCAGATTTTCATTAGGAGAATATAATTTTCAACAATATAATACTGGTATAAAAAACATAGGTTAATGGTTCAAATTCCTTTTATCTTTATAAGAAATGCATATGGTTGGAAGAGGTGCTAATGATAAAAATTCTCAACATTTAAAAGGATTGTATAGGTTCTTGTAGGTTTTCTCCAGGTAGGACCTTAACCAATGTATTAATAAATAATTCATGTCAAGCTTAATTATGGAGAGCATATAGATTAAATATAACACCGTTTATCTTTTCTCATTATTCTAATGTTCGAAGTAATTACCTAATTGATATTCCAATTAAAAAAGTAGATTTTTAAGGCATACCAACATTGAAATTTTAGCTCATATGGTCTCCATGAGAAGAGAGATCATAAATCCAAGCAAGAAAAAAAGAAGCTGAAATAATTGTTTGAATGCATATGATAGATCTAATAGTAAGGAAAGAAACAATAATGATTCATATCATGATGCAGCTAGTAAATACAAATAGAAGATAAAAGAGAAAATATCTTGTGTATAATAATTAGAGTGTATGGAAATAGACTAATTAATTAGTACAATTATCTTATCCTTATGCTATCCTTGCTTATTGACATTGGACCTTGATGCATTTCTTTGGATCCCTCCTTCATTCCTTTGGTCCACCTACATGACTCTCAATACTATGGTCCTTCCCCTTTTCATAGAAAACCCTAGGATAAAACTAGGGTGTTTTTGCTATCTATACCAAAAAATCACTAAATTAAATTTTCTGATAAAAAACTTAAAAAACGAAATTAAAAAAAAAAAATGGGACCACTAACATAAGTTTTCACATTTTATCTCCCACTAATAGTTTTACCGGGAAAGGTTGGCATTTTATTTTTGCACAGGACATCGTTTACTTGCTTTTATTCTAGTATTCAACACCACGAAAGCTGAAGTGAAGATGTTGGGAAATATTTAGGTAAACTGTGTGAGGTGTAACTTAAGTTTCATTGCATTCTTGTTCTGCCTTCTGCGTTATTGCGGGTATTTTATCAATGCTTTTGTGAAAACAACATAAAAAATGAAAACAACAAACAATAAAAACATTCTTTGGTTTCTTTATTAGTAGAAATCAAAATAGTGGTTCCTCTTCTACAAAATCTTATGTGTAATACGTATTATGTGCTGCATTTTGTACAATATTTTATCATATGCTTAGTAAGTGTAATAAAGATTATGTGGTTTCTTTATTGATAGAAATCAAAATAGTTGTGTATGCTACAAAATTTTAAAAAATATGTAAAAAATTTGGTTTCCTCTAGGGATGGCCATCGATTATGGTGGCTCTTCCTAACTGAGTCGTGTAAACCTTGTCTTGCTTGCAGCCTCTAAGGCTGAGGGGTATTCACTCTTGGAGACTGTGATATCTTGTTGGCTACTGTACGTTTCTAACGTAAACCTACAACACTCTAACCCTTTCTCTCTCTCAAGTTATGGCATATGTTCCTTTTAGCAGATAGTCCTTACAGAATATAGTATTCCCTTTTAATTTTGAAACTTGTTAGATATATTAATTGTTTAAACAAATTTCAGTTAGCAATTGAGTGATGATAGACTCGTTTTTTTGGTTATGTAGGCTTTGTAAAAGTGGAGACATGGATGTAAGTGATTGTTTTTGATTCGCGTATATCATTATTATTATTTAGTTTAAATTGATTTTTTTTTAACAAAAACCAATAGGTTTTATATTAATAAAAATGTGGCTGAGCCACCCAAGAGGTTACATCTATGAGTTCTTTGCAAAAAACAAAATTCCCCATCACAGCAAATGGGAATACTACTTTTATTTAATTTAAATTGTTATAAAATATTACTTTGTACTCTAAGAACAATCTAATAGGATATGGCTAATCAATACTCTAATCATTTAAAAAGAAAACAGGAAAGGTAGGTTATGACATAAAATCAAAAAAATCTGATTACTTAATTTTCAAAAAGAACGTGTCAAAATGATGAAATGGGAAAGAAAGGGACATGCATCTCACAAGGTAAATATTTAGAAATAGAACAATGTATTTACTTATGTAGTTATATAATGCTTATTTTTATTGTATGATGATGTTAGGCATATGATTAATAACATTCTTGGCTAGAGATACAAAGAAGAGGGAAATATAAACAATAGTAGCGAAGATTACGCCTTCTATGCCTTTGAATGACTCTACTAGTCCTAACAAATAAGCAAATGAAAAAGATACATTTTCCTCTTTTTAGGAGGATCAAGAGAAACATCAACAAGGTAAGCCACGAGGGGAAGATCCCTCGACACAAAAAGAGGTGGAGCAACATGAAGAACAAGGTAAGCTCATTAATGTATAATCTTGTAGTTCTTCATAAATAAAATTTTATGACTTAGAAATCCATATCACCTTTACGTGCCCTCCTTGTATAAAATATGTTCACAAAGAACAATGCCAACCAGATATTAGTATACAAGGTGAAGATCCCTCTACACAAGCATCGACAGAGAAAGTCAAGAAGAAAGGTAGAGGAGAAAGTAAATGTGCAGAAATCAATAACTTGGAGAAAAAGATCAAAATTCATATGAATGAACGGAACCAACCAATTGGTCCAAACTCCGTGAAGCTATCTTCATTACTAGGTGTGCTCGCAACGGAAATGCTTCCAATAAATTATTCTGATTGGAGGAAGGTTTCAGATCAACTAAAGGAGGACTTGTGGAACATTATTAATGTGAGTATTAGAAATTACATGTATTTGTTTTCAACATTTCTATTTTTGGATGATTTTGAAGTTTATTTTCAAACCATGTATACAAATCTAAAAATTAAATTCTTGTATCTTGCATGAAAAATTCATAATCCCTTTGTTCCTTAAAGAATATTTTATGAAATCCATTGGAAATAAGGAAAACAATCATAGATATCGGTTGACCAAAAACTACCATGACCCTTGTGAGTCAATAGAGGAAAGATTAAAAAATGTTCCTCCAATTACGATAAGTAAGAAAGTGTGGAGAGAATTCATGGCGTTGGCTTAGGACTTAAGGAAACTAACTTGTTTGGAAAAAAGTACATACAAGAAGGCGAATGCTGTAATCCAAGCTACAGTGAAAGAAAAAACAAAGGAAATCACATCTTTGAAAATAACAATAGCTGAACTACTAAAAAGAGTAGAAGATATGGTGAGAGAAGATGTGGTCAACAAAGATAGTGTTAGTGTCCAATTATTTACTCTTGTCTCAATATACATGTTTTCACAATAATGATTTGAATTCTAATATCTGATTGCTCATATAAACAATGTCCTACTGTACAAAATGCTGATGCTGAAATCACGTCGGTGGTGGAGGTTAGTTGTTTAATTATTATTTTAAATAATATTGTTTTCATCTTTTGAATATATATATCTATATATGTATATATCTATCTATCTATCTATATATATATATTACATTTTGTTTCCTTGACAAAGTAATAAAGGGGAGATAACAACCCCCATGAACGGACTAATACAAACGAAATTAACTTCAATGGATACTCCATCATCCCTAGTAAATATTGAAATTTTTTGTAATTTAGTTCAATCTTATTTTATTTTATCAATATATGAGAAATCATTGTTTGTTGGGTGCAAAGTCCTGCATCAACATATGATGAACATTTGGTAAATAAAACACCAATGGTTCCATTGAAAATGCAAATTTACAAGTTGAAAACACCAATTCAGGTAAGATTGTAATTATTTAATCTAGGGTCATCAATGTTTAAATTATTATTTCCATGCATCTTACTTTCTCTCATTTATTTGCAGGGTCAAGATAATGATAATGAGTTGACATCAACGTCCCAATTGGGTTTGGAAGGAAATAAATGCTTTCTCATTGCATTAAACTCAAGGTTTAAGGTTGCAACGGCAAAAGTACATAAGACTGACTGAAATGCAATGGTACACTATGTCCCTATTCGAAAAGGCTATTATATTGTGAATATGGCAGAAATTTTAGATCCTATATTTGAAATTATAGCTCTACCATGTACTAGTAGCGCATAATGTAATCTAGAATATGCTTTGTTGAGCTTCATTCCTTGGCATAAGGATGACATTGAACTATGTAACTAGTTCTTATACTTTGTGACTAGTGATTTCAATGATGTTGTATTAACTGAGAATAGTTTATTTATTGAATATTTATACTTAGATCAGGACATAGTTTATAATTTTTTTGTATTTCAGGATTAATATTTACCTTTAATTAAAATTTTGGGCACAAGTTGCAATTATATGCCATGGGCACAATTTCTGATTTTGTAATACATCAGTATGATATAATCTTCGTTGCATGTGAAATGAGATGTTGTGTTGTGAATATCTGGAATGAGTAGTCTATCTATCATATTTTCATTAATTTTGTTTTTTTTGTAAATTAGTTTATCCTTCTATTTCCTTCTATTGCTAAAACAGACATTTACAAAAAAAACCACATGAATATAATATATTTTCCACATTGTAGCAAGAATAAGAAAATGACCAAAATTAAATATTTAGAGGAATAAGCTTGCATCCAGAAACAAATTCATATGCAATGATTAATAATAGTAAGCTGATAACTTAACTCAATTGAGGCCATGACCTTTTATGTTGTACAAAACAACCAATCTACAAATAATTTTGAATTTGAAAATCAAAAATAAGTTTAAATATAGACTACTCAATTTGCACATTGAAGTCACCATGTTATTACATTGTTCATTCTGTGTTTGATAGTCATGTTCTTCCTGTGTTCATAGCTAGCAATAATGCTCCTTTTTTGTTTGCCTTTCTGTCCTAGTAACACTGTTATTTGCATAGACTTGGATAAGACAACCCCATTTATCAATAGTACTAAATCCTTGATGGGCTTGTCATTCTTTTTTGTTTCTTCTACCGGGACCAGATCCTTCCTACAGGATATGCCATCGCAACACCTCTTTGGATTTATCATCACCTTCGTTAGAGTTGGAAATTTTCAGCAAGGACAATGATGATAAAGACCTCCGATATTTGATCCCCCAGTATGAATAATTTTTCAGATCGACCGTTCCTAGCAAGGGATACTATGCATCACAGTAATGTATTGCATGGCCTTGTCTAAAGGCTTCGGCGGGATGTTCTTAGGACTAGGAACTCTAGGCACTGGTTCTGCAATGGTGTTGTATCTTAGCAGGATAACGTTTCCCTTACCAGTATCAGAAATTATTTCTAATATAATGAACATATTGGCATTACCCTTACTAGCATTAGAAGGTATTCCTAATGTAATGAACATCTATACCACGATGGATGGATCTTCTTTTACGTGAAGGTCTAGAAACGACTGAATTTCCAACAAGCACCCAACGGTCAATAAAACACATCGAACAATAGGATTCCCAAGCAGAATAGTCATTACATATCCCATATCAGCACCCCAAGGATCCTTAGCAGAACAAAAGTTAGCCATCCCTATTCTTTATCAGTATTCACTCACTTCGTATGTTAGGAAAACTCTGATAGTGGCTTTATAATGAGCCGGGCGATTATTGAATCATCATTAGCAGTTGAGTTCACCATGAGTCTGTCAAATCCTCACACACACAATTATCAAGTAGCATGATGACAACACGAACGCTCAGGTGGGCTCTTGATACGATTTATTGTGTGCTGATGCCAACTACATCACCCCTTCTATGGTGGTGTCATGGTATCAATGGCAGAGTTTACCCTCAGCCTCACTTGAAATTAGCTTTGAGTTGCCTTACGATGTGTGGACTTCACATTCATCACTTCATCGAAGGGCCTCATTATGGTATATTAGTAACTTGTGCTTAAGAGTTTTGAATATGAAGGAATGTGCAATTTCACATTTTGTCATTTTTGCAATTTCCATATGTTTGCTACCTTGCTTGTATTATGAAAAATTTGATGATTGAGGAAATTTTTCTTGATTTTTAGCTTGTCAAAAATTCTCATTGTGTATAACGCACTCCTATAAAATATGGACACACTTCTTTCATCTTAAAAAAATGAGCATAACACAGACTTGTCAACCAATAAAATGGGTATAACTAAACAGTAATAGAAAATAATATCACACTGAGTAAGAATGGTAATTCTCTACTTACTTATGAACTCAAGCTAATTCATCAACTACAAGGGAATGTGTCCTTTCATACTCGTGCACTTATATTCCTTTGTTTCATCCATAAATTGCATCACTTGTAATGCTGAAACTCTAGTGGAAAATTATAGGTTGATTACAGTCACATTCATAATTCATCCAATATGAGTTCAACAGACAAATTAATAACATCAAGAAGAAACCCTGAAGAAGAATTTATGAACCTCCAAAACTGTGGTTTAGGGAAATTAGACCAAGTATAGGAGAAGATAAAAAGTTTTCCAAGTATGGAATTATTCTAGAAATTGAACCCAGGTGTTAGAACAATTACACTCACAACAATTTCCAATTACACATGCAAATTACTCACAAAAGGACACTGAATATGGAGCATAACACTAATCTGTATTGAATAAGTGTACAATAGCCAACCCAGTGAAGTCATAGGCTGTCACAATAAATAATTACATGAGATATTCGAATGCATAAGTATTCCATTCGAATTTAGTCAAAAGCAGGCTTACTAAATCTAAGCAAATCCCCCATAGGTGCATAAAGCAGTTTCCAAAACTGTCTAGGAGCTCACGAATTGGAAAAATCAATTAGGAAAGCTAATAGGTGGTGGAAGGACAACTCATACATGATTTTCATAGGAGAAAAGAGTGGAGGATGATGAGGACAAAAACCAAGTTAACTTCACCTAGTCAAACTTTCCCAATTGCCTTAAAACTCAGAAAAAGAAGGCAATAAAACAGAAAAAGCAGACATGCGCTAGGGAGGCCAGAAATAAAGTAGATTTGATTCCAAGAGGTTTCCCAAGCACTCCATGACTCAAATTTAGCAAGTTTGACCACTATGGATGTGTAGAGGACAACTTGCATAAGGTGGAATATGGAAACTAGGCAAATAAGACAAAAATTGGATTAATTAATGTCTAAGGTAGCTAACTATGGGTTGATTATTCTAAATACCCCCCTTAATCCTGACTTATGAGTAAAATATCAGAAAATTATAGGGCCTAGCAACAAGGCTTAGTCACCCTTTACATACTGCATGTCCATTTAACCAAGGAAAGAGGCAAAAACCCAATGGGAAAAATCCTCCCTTGAACATGGACAGTAAAACAAAATTTCGAAATATTTTCATCACTGATGCTTCATAGCATGATCAGCAATGCCCAACAGTGATTTGAGATTGGTGAATGTATTCTCACAAAAAAACTTTGGTGAAGATATTTGCTACATGTTATGAAGATGAATAGAAGAGCAGGTGAATGGTGCCATCATGCACAAGCTATCTGATGTAGTGCATATGGATCTCAATGTGTTTGGTTCTTTGCGTCTGAATTGGATCATTGTAGATTCAAATGGTACTCTGATTATCACAATAGATAGTAGTTGAGTATTCTGATTTGAATGCACACTCTCGAAGTAACCCCTACAACCATAAACATTGAGTTGTTGCATTTACAACTCCTTTGTACTCTGCTTCTGTAGATGATAGTGCAATGGCACTCTGTTTCTTGCTTGACCAGCTGATTGGCCCTTCTACAAGCATGAACACATATCCTGATGTTGACTTTCGATCTGTGCTGTCACCTACCCAATCACTGTCAGTAAACCCAATCAAATCAAGATCAAATTCAGGTTTGTAGAAGATCCTATGAGTCCTTGTTCCCTGAACAAAGTTAAGGATCCTTTTGGCTGCTCTCGAATGGATCTCATGAGGCTGATCCATGTATCTTGAAGCAACACTTACTGCATAAAAAATATCAGGTCTAGTATGTGTAAGATACAACAAACATCCAATCAATTTCCTATACAGTGTATTGTTTACCATAGGTGAAGAATCAACTTCTTCAAGCTTAACTCCTGAAAGGAAAGGAGTCTTGCTTGGCTTGCAATCCTTCATATTGAATTCATTTAGAAAATACAAGGCATACTTGGACTGATGTAATTTGACTCCTTCTTTGGTTTGAGCAATCTCGAGCCCCAAGAATTGGCTCAATAAGCCCAAATTAGTCATTGAGAAGGCATGGTTCATTGCATCCTTCAAGGAGGCAATTTCATCCTTTGAGCTTCCTGTAATGAGAAGGTCATCAACATAAAAACAATGATCATTAATGAACCATGAATCAGCTTCAAATAGACATTTGGATCTGACTTGTATCGAACAAAATTCAGTGATAGCAGAAATCTATCAATCTTGGCATACCAAGCCTTGGGGGCTTGCTTAAGCCCATACAATGACTTATTTATCCTGCACACAAGAGATGGGTTAGTAGAAAATCCTTGAGGCTGCTGCATGTAAATCTCTTTAGTGAGATCTCCATTTAGGAAAGCACACTTCACATCCATGTGGTGTACCTCCCACTGCTTTGAAGCTGCAATGGCTAATGCTAGCCTGATGGAGTCCATCTTTGCCACTGGTGCAAAGGTCTCATTGTAGTCTATGCCATGTACCTAGTACTTCAGAGGTGAACCATCAGCAGCAAATTTAGTTTTGTACAGCCACTTACACTGAACTAGCTTCCTCCCCGGGGGAAGATCAACAAGCTCCCAAGTGTTGCTCTTCTGGAGTGAGATGAACTCTTCTTCCATGGATGTTTTCAATCTTGGATATTTTGCTGCATATTCATATGTCTTTGGATCTGATTCAATCATCAGATAGCATTTCTTTGCAAACATAGGATCTTTCATGCACAGAGCACTCTCAAACTGAGATCTAGTCCTCCTAGGATCATTAGGATTTACGGCTAGTTCTCCATCTACATGAATGGTCTTGGCTGCCCATTTTGGTCTTGTAGGACTGTTAGGATCTGCAATCAAATCATGATTATCAGACATATCAGAATAAGCATGTTCAACTATCTCTTCGCTTAGATTCAGAGGTTCTGGTGGTGAAGAGGATTCTCCAACTTCCACTGCTGCTAGGGGCTCTTCTTGAAACTAAACAAACCTTTCAATGAAGGATTTGTTTGTGCTAAAATTGATCAGCTTGTACCCTTTTGAATCTTCATAGTACCCAAAAAATAGACACTCTTGGCTTTGGGGCTGCAAAGCCTTCCTCTTTTCTGTTGGAATTCTAGCCCAAGCCCTTGAGCCAAAAATCCTGAAATGGGTCGCATCTTTCTTGTGCCCACTCCATGATTCAAAAGGAGTCATACCATCAAGTTGTTTATGAGGCACCTTATTCTAGATATAGGCTGCATAGTTTATAGCTTTGGCCCAAAACTTTTGTGGCAAAGTCTTAGCCTCCATCATGCAGGTTGCCATCTCTTTCAGTGATCTGTTCTTCCTCTTAGCAACACCATTCTGCTGTGGTGTGTAAGGGATAGAATGTTGCATCTAAATACCTACATCTGTACAATATTGAATGAACTTAGACTTGACATACTCACCACCATTTTCATATCTAAGGACCTTGAGTTTCCTCCCATACTGGTTTTCAACCAAAGCCTTAAAGACTTTGAAGAGGCCAAAAACTTCAGACTTGTGTTTCAAGAAGTAAACCCAACAATACCTGGGAAAGTCATCTATGAATGTCAATGCATATTTGGCCTGACTCATTGACATATGAGGAAATGGGCCAGCAACATCACTGTGGATCAACTCAAGAGGTGCAGAGGTTCTCTCATGACTAGCTTTCTCAAATTTATGCTCTGGGTGTTTTGCTAGGATGCAACCTTGACAGACTCCTTTGGAAAACTTAAACTTTGGTAACCCTATGACCATTTATTTTTCACTAATATTAGAAAGATACTTGTAATTAAGGTGGCCAAATCTATCATGCCAAATATTACTTGCCTCATTAGCACGAATCAGAAGAGCAAAGGGGTTTGAGTAGGGTAGGATGTGTGAGAACATGTATACCTTCAAAGTGTGATTTGCAACTCCTTTTGCAATGACTTTACCACTTGAGATCTCTGTGATCTCAAATTCATCAAGGGAGAATATGACCTTCTTTGGAGACCCTGTGTGGGTCATCTGATACACTGATAAGAGGTTAGAGGAAAGACCTGGAACATACAATTATACATTTCTAAACTTACCATGGTCAAGATCAATCCTCCCTTTTCCCAAACTTTAAGTGAGAGAGTCATCTCCTAGTACTATTGGTGGACCTTTCGACATGTCAAGTGAGGTGAATTCCTCCTTGGTTGAAACCATATTTCTTGAAGCTCCAGAATCAATGATGAAACTAGGTGAGCTTGATGTGCCAACAACCAATGCATGAACTCTCTCTCTGTCTTTTGAATTTGATCCTCCTTCCCTCTTCTTTGAGCTGTCTGGAAGGGAGATGCCTTTCTTCTCCAAGAGTTGGGTCAGCATGTCTATTTTATTCTTCATGCAGGATCTTTCAGAATGATTTCCCTTACTGCAGTATGCACACTTGCTCATTTCTCCTTTGTTCTTCTTCTTCTGGGGGTTCTTCTTCGAACATTGAGGCTCCTCTGAAGACTTGTTCTTGTCTCTCTTTTGCTCAGGTGGATTTTTAGCTTTCTTCTTGCTTTTTGAATCCACCCTCAAATCTCCAGCAACCATAGCTTGGTCTTTGGATGGTTTGATGGTGCCCATCATTACCAATTTATCTTGTTCTTGTGTGAGAGATTCCATGAAATATGCAAGGCTAGGAATTTTCCAGGCTCGAGCTATCAACTTTGTGGCATAGAAGGTCGATACAAACACTGAATAGTCAGGTCCAAGCTTTGAGAGTATGGCCAAAACCAGTTTCTCATCCTTCTTTTCGAACCCACATTGTTTTAGCTACAAAACAAGTGCTTTGAACTTGGAAAAGTAGAGTTGCAGGGATTCAAAGCTATTGGGACTCAGGGAGATCAATTCATTTTCAATTTGATGTCCCCTCATCTCACCTGTCTTACCAAAAATATCAACAAGTTTCTCCCATAATTTATTCTGTGATCTCAATCCATCAAGATGGAAAAGGAGGTCTCTAGATATGCTCAGACATAGGAGACCATAGGCCTCATCCCTCCTGTTGTGCCATTTAATATTCTCTGTAGCTGCATTGGGATCTGCTTCTATTTCCATAGTCACTTTGTAGAGGCCTTTCTCTCTCAATAGTATCTCCATTTTTTCTTTCCATTCAAAGAAGTTAAATAGAGTCAAGATGATCTCCTGAGATTGATCCATAGCTCAGAAATTGTCTCTTCAGTCAGCAGAATGCTTCCAGTCAATGATGTCAAACCTGCAATACAAATTGGAAGGAGAGAAATTGATCTACAAAGGCTCTGATACCATCTGGAAATTGAACCTAGGTGTTAGAACAATTACACTCACAACAATTACCAATTACACATGCAAATAACTCACAAAAGGAGACTGAATATGGAGCAGAACACTAATCTGTATTGAATAAGTGTACAATATCCAACCTTGTTAAGTCATAGGCTGTCACAATAAATAATTACATGAGATATTTGAATGCATTCGAATTTAGTCAAAAGCAGGCTTACTAAATCTAAGCAAATCCCCCATAGGTGCATAAAGCAGTTTCCAAAACTGTCTAGGAGCTCACGAATTGGAAAAATAAATCAGGAAAGATAATAGGTGGTGGAAGGACAAATCATACATGCTTTTCATAGGAGAAAAGAGTGGAGGATGATGAGGACAAAAAACAATTTAACTTCACCTAGTCAAACTTTCCCAATTGCCTTAAAACTCAGAAAAAGTAGCCAATAAAGCAGAAAAAGTAGACATGCACTAGGGAGGCAAGGAATAAAGCAGATTTGATTCCAACAGGTTTCCCAAGCACTCCATGACTCAAATTTATCAAGTTTGACCACTATGGATGTGTGGAGGACAACTTGCATAAGGTGGAATATGGAAACTAGGCAAATAAGACAAAAAATGGATTAATTAATGTATAAGGTAGCTAACTATGGGTTGATTATTCTAACACCCCCCCTTAAGCCTGACTTATGAGTAAAATATCAGAAAATTATAGGGCCTAGAAACAAGGCTTAGTCACCCTTTACAGACTGCATGTCCATTTAACCAAGGAAAGAGGCAAAAACCGAGTGGGAAAAATCCTCCCTTAAACATGGACAGTAAAAAAAAATTTGGAAATCTTTTCATCACTCATGCTTCACAGCATGATCAGCAATCCCTAGTAGTTATTTGATATTGTTGAATGTCTTATAATAAAAAAACATTGGTGAATATATCTGCTACTTGTTCTGAAGATGAACAGAAGAGTAGGTGAATGGTGCCATGATGCACAAGTTGTTTGATGTAGTGCATATGGATCTCAATGTGTTTGGTTCTCTGCTTCTAAATTGGATCATTGCAGATTCGACTGGTACTCTGATTATCACAATAGATAGTATTTGAGTATTCTAATTCGAAGCCACGCTCTCCATGTAACCCCTACAACCATAAACATTGAGTTGCTGCATTTACAACTCCTCTGTACTCTGCTTCTGTAGATTAGAGTGCAATGGCACTCTGTTTCTTGCTTGACCAGCTGATTGGCCCTTCTGTAAGCATGAACACATATCCTGATGTTGAATTTCGATATGTGTTTTCACCTGCCCAATTACTGTCAGTAAACCCAATCAAATCAAGATCAGATTTAGCTTTGTAGAATATCCCATGAGTCCTTGTTCCCTGAACAAAGTTAAGGATCCTTTTGGCTGCTCTCCAATGGATATCATGAGGCTGATCCATGTATCTTGAATCCACACTTACCACATAAGAAATATCAGGTCTAGTATGTGTAAGATACAACAAACATCCAATCAATTGCCTATACAGTGTATTGTTTACCATAGGTGAAGAATCAGCTTCTTCAAGCTTAACTCCTGAAAGGAAAAGAGTCTTTCTTGGCTTGCAATCCTTCATATTGAATTTTTTCAGCAAATCCAAGGCATACTTGGACTGATGTACTTTTATTCCTTCTTTGGTTTGAGCTATCTCGAGTCCCAAGAATTGGCTCAATAAGCCCAAATCATTTATTGCGAAGGCATGGTTCATTGCATCCTTCAAGGAGGCAATTTCATCCTTTGAGATTCCTGTAATGAGAAGGTCATAAACATACAAAAAAATGATCATTAATGAACCATGAATCATATTCAAATAGACATTTGGATCTGATTTTCCTAGAACAAAATTTAGTGATTGCAAAAAGCTATCAATCTTGGCATACCAAGCCCTGGGGGCTTGCTTAAGCCCATACAAGGACTTCTTTAGCCTTCACACAAGAGATGGGTTAGTAGAAAATCCTTGAGGTTGCTGCATGTAAATCTATTCAGTGAGATCTCCATTCAGGAAATCACACTTCACATCCATGTGGTGTACCTCCCACTGCTTTGAAGCTGCAATGGCTAAGGCTAGCCTGATGGAGTCCATCTTTGCCACTGGTGCAAAGGTCTCATTGTAGTTTATGCCATGTACCTATGAGTAGCTCTTGGATACCAATGTGGCCTTATACTTTAGAGGTGAACCATCAGCAGCAAATTTGGTTTTGTACACCCACTTACACTGAACTAGCTTCCTCCCTGGGGGAAGATCAACCAGCTCCCAAGTGTTGCTCTTTTGGAGTGAATTGAACTCTTCTTCCATGGATGTTTTCCATATTTGATATTTTGATGCATATTCATATTTCTATGGATCTGATTCAATCATCAGATAGCATTTATCTGCAAACATAAGCTCTTTCATGCACAGAGCACTCTCAAACTGAGATCTAGTCCTCCTAGGATCATTAGGATTTACGGCTAGTTCTCCATCTACATGAATGGTCTTGGCTGCCCATTTTGGTCTTGTAGGACTGTTAGGATCTGCAATCAAATCATGATTATCAGACATATCAGAATAAGCATGTTCAACTATCTCTTTGCTTAGATTCAGAGGTTCTGGTGGTGAAGAGGATTCTCCAACTTCCACTGCTGCTAGGGGCTCTTCTTGAAACTAAACACACCTTTCAATGAAGGATTTGTTTGTGCTCAAATTGATCAGCTTGTACCCTTTTGAATCTTCATAGTACCCAAAAAATAGACACTCTTGGCTTTGGGGCTGCAAAGTCTTCCTCTTTTCTGTTGGAATTCTAGCCCAAGCCCTTGAGCCAAAAATCCTGAAATGGGTCAGATCTGGCTTGTGCCCACTCCATGCTTCGAAAGTAGTCATACCATCAAGCTATTTATGAGGCACCCTATTCTGGATTTAGGCTGCATATTTTATAGCTCTGGCCCAAAACTTTGGTCGAAATTCTTAGCCTCCATCATGCAGGTTGTCGTCTCTTTCAGTGATCTGTTCTTCCTCTCAGCAACACCATTCTGCTGTGGTGTGTAAGGGATAGAATGCTGCATCTGAATACTTGTATCTGCACAATATTGAATCAACTCAGACTTGACATACTCACCACAAATGTCATATCTGAGGACCTTGAGTTTCCTCCTAGACTGGTTTTCAACCAAATCCTTAAAGACTTTGAAGAGGCCAAAAACTTCAGACTTGTGTTTCGGGAAGTAAACCCAGCAATACCTGGAAAAGTCATCTTTGAATGTCAATGCATATTTGGCCTGACTCATTGACATATGAAGAAATGGTCCAGCAACATCACTGTGGATAAACTCAAGAGGTACAGAGGTTCTCTCATGACTAGCTTTCTCACATTTATGCTCTGGGTGTTTTGCTAGGATGCAACCTTGACAGACTCCTTTGGAAAACTTAATCTTTGGTAACCCTATGACCATTTATTTTTCACTAAGATCAGAAATATACTTGTATTTAAGGTGGCCAAATATTTCATGCCAAATATTTCTTGCCTCATAAGCATGAATCAGAAGAGCAAAGGGGTTTGAGTAGGGTAAGAAGTGTGAGAACACGTATACCTTCAAAGTGTGATTTGCAACTCCTTTTGCAATGACTTTACCACTTGAGATCTCTGTGATCTCAACTTCATCAAGGGAGAATATGACCTTCTTTGGAGACCCTGTGTGGGTCATCTGATACACTGATAAGAGGTTAGAGGAAAGACCTGGAACATACAATACATTGCTGAACTTACCATGGTCAAGACCAATCCTCCCTTTTCCCAAACTTTCAATGAGAGGATCATCTCCTAGTACTATTGGTGGACCTCTCGACATGTCAAGTGAGGTGAATGCCTCCTTGGTTGAAACCATATGTCTTGAAGCTCCAGAATCAATGATGAAACTAGGTGAGCTTGATGTGCAAGCAATCAATGCATGAACTCTCTCTCTGTCTTCTAAATTTGATCCTCCTTCCCTCTTCTTTGAGCTGTCTGGAAGGGAGATGCCATTCTTCTCCACGAGTTGGGTCAGCATGTCTATTTGCTTCTTCATGCAGGAGCTTTCAAAATGACTACCCTTACTGCAGTATGCGCACTTGCTCATTTCTCCTTTGTTCTTCTTCTTCTGGGGGTTCTTCTTGGAACCTTGAGGCTCCTCTGGAGACTTGTTCTTATCTCTCTTTTGCTCCAGTGGATTTTTAGCTTTCTTCTTGCTTTTTGAATCCACCCTCGAATCTCCAACAACCAGAGCTTGGTCTTTGGATGGTTTGATGGTGCCCATCATCACCAATTTATCTTGTTCTTGTGTGAGACATTCCATGAAATCTGCAAGCCTAGGCATTTTCCAGGCTCGAGCTATCAACTTTTTGGCATAGAAGGTTGATACAAACACTGAATAGTCAGGGCCAAGATTTGAGAGTATGGCCAAAACTAGTTTTTCATCCTTCTTTTCGATCCCACATTGTTTTAGCTACAAAACAACTGCTTTGAACTTGGAAAAGTGGAGCTACAGGGATTCAAAGCTATTAGGACTCAGGGATATCAATTCATTTTCAATTTGATGTCCCCTCATCTCATCTATCTTACCAAAAATATCAACAATTTTCTCCCAAACTTTATTCTGTGATTTCAATCCATCAAGATGGAAAAGGAGGTCTCCGGATATGCTCAGACATAGGAGACCATAGGCCTCATCCCTCCTGTTGTGCCATTTGATCTTCTCTGTAGCTGCATTGGGATCTGCTTCTATTTCCATAGTCACTTTGTAGAGGCATTTCACTCTCAACAGTATCTCCATCTTTTCTTTCCATTCAAAGAAGTTAAATGGAGTCAATATGATCTTCTGAGATTGATCCATAGCAAGGAAATTGTCTCTTCAGTCAGCAGAATGCTCCCAGTCAATGATGTCAAACCTGCAATACAAATTGGAAGGAGAGAAATTGATCTACAAAGGCTCTGATACCATGTGCAACTTGAAACCAGGTGTTAGAACAATTACACTGACAACAATTGCCAATTACACATGCAAATTACTCACAAAACGAGACTGAATACGGAGAAAAACACTAATCTGTATTGAGTAAGTGTACAATAGCCAAACCTATGAAGTCATAGGCTTCCACAATAAATAATTACATGAGATATTTTAATGCATAAGGATTCCATTCGAATTTAGTCAAAGGCAGGATTACTAAATCTAAGCAATTCCCCCATAGGTGCATAAATGAGTTTCCAAAACTATCTAGGAGCTCACGAATTGGAAAAATCAATTAGGAAAGCTAATAGGTGGTGGAAGGACAACTCATACATGCTTTTCATAGGAGAAAAGAGTGGAGGATGATGAGGACAAAAAACAAGTTAACTTCACCTAGTCAAACTTTCTCAATTGCCTTAAAACTCAGAAAAAGCAGACATGCACTAGGGAGGCCAGGAATAAAGCAGATTTGATTCCAAGAGGTTTCCCAAGTGCTCCATGAATCAAATTTAGCAAGCTTGAACACTATGGATGTGTGGAGGACACCTTTCATAAGGTGGAATATGGAAACTAGGCAAATAAGACAAAAATTGGATTAATTAATGTCTAAGGTAGCTAAATATGGGTTGATTATTCTAACACCACCCCTTAAGCCCGATTTATGAGTAAAATATCAGAAAATTATAGGTTCTAGCAACAAGGATTAGTCACTCTTTACATGCTGCATGTCCATTTAACCAAGGAAAGAGGCAAAAACCCAGTGGGAAAAATCCTCCCTTAAACATGGACAGTAAAACAAAATTTGGAAATATTTTCATCACTCATGCTTCACAGCATGATCAGCAATCCCCAGTAGTGATTTGATATTGCTGAATGTCTTCTCACAAAAAACTTTGGTGAAGATATATGCTACTTGTTCTGAAGATGAACAGAAGAGTAGGTGAATGGTGCCATCATGCACAAGTTGTCTGATGTAGTGCATAGGGATCTCAATGTGTTTGGTTCTCTGCTTCTGAACTGGATCATTGCAAATTCGAATGGTAATCTGATTATCACAATAGATAGTATTTGAGTATTCTGATTCGAAGCCACACTCTCCAAGTAACCTCTGCAACCATAAACATTGAGTTGTTGCATTTACAACTCCTCTATACTCTGGTTCTGTAGATGAGAGTGCAATGGCACTCTGTTTCTTGCTTGACCAGTTGATTGGGCCTTCTGCAAGCATGAACACATATCCTGATGTTGACTTTCAATATTTTCTATCACCTTCCCAATCATTGTCAGTAAACCCATTCAAATAAAGATCAAATTTAGCTTTGTAGAAGATCCCATGAGTCCTTGTTCCCTGAACAAAGTTAAGGATCCTTTTGGCTTCTCTCCAATGGATCTCATGAGACTGATCCATGTATCTTGAAGCCACACTTACTGCATAATAAATATCAGGTCTAGTATGTGCAAGATATAACAAACATCCAATCAATTGCCTATACAGTGTATTGTTTACCATAGGTGAAGAATCAGCTTCTTCAAGCTTAACTCCTGAAAGGAAAGGAGTCTTGCTTGGCTTGCAATCCTTCATATTGAATTTGTTCATAAAATCCAAGGCATACTTGGAATGATGTACTTTTATTCCTTCTTTGGTTTGAGCAATCTCGAGCCCCAAGAATTGGCTCAATAAGCCCAAATCAGTCATTGAGAAGGCATGGTTCATTGCATCCTTCAAGGAGGCAATTTCATCCTTTGAGCTTCCTGTAATGAGAAGGTCATCAACATACAAAACAATGATCATTAATGGACAATGAATCAGCTTTGAATAGACATTTGGATCTGATTTGCATCGAACAAAATTCAGTGATAGCAGAAAGCTATCAATCTTGGCATACAAAGCCCTGGGGGCTTGCTTAAACCCATAAAATGACTTCTTTAGCCTGCACACAAGAGATGGGTTAGTAGAAAATCCTTGAGGCTGCTGCATGTAAATCTCTTCAGTGAGATATCCATTTAGGAAAGCACACTTCACATCCATGTGGTGTACCTCCCACTGCTTTGAAGCTGCAATGGCTACGGCTAGCCTGATGGAGTCCATCTTTGCCACTGGTGCAAAGGTCTCATTATAGTCTATGCCATGTAATTGTGGGTATCCCTTAGCTACCAATATAGCCATGTACTTCAGAGGTGAACCATCAGCGGCAAATTTTGTTTTGTACACCCACTTACACTGAACTAGCTTCCTCCCTGGGAGAAGATCAACCAGCTCCCGAGTGTTGCTCTTCTGGAGTGAGCTGAACTCTTCTTCCATGGATGTTTGCCATTTTTGATATTTTTCTACATATTCATATGTCTATGGATCTGATTCAATCATCATATAGCATTTCTCTGCAAACATAGGATCTTTCATGCACAGAGCACTCTCAAACTGAGATCTCGTCCTCCTAAGATCATTAGGATTTCCAGCTAGTTCTCCAGCTGCATGAATGGTCTTGGCTGCCCATTTTGGTCTTGTAGGACTGTTAGGATCTGCAATCAAATCATGATTATCAGACATATAATAATCAGCATGTTCAACTATCTCTTCACTTACATTCAGAGGTTATGGTGGTGAAGAGGATTCTCCAAATTCCACTGCTGCTAGGGGCTCTTCTTGAAACTGAACACACATTTCAATGAAGGATTTGTTTGTGATCAAATTGATCAGATTGTACCCTTTTGAATCTTCAGAGTACCCAACAAATAGACACTCTTGGATTTTGGGCTGCAAATCCTTCCTCTTTTCTGTTGGAATTCTAGCCCAAGCCCTTGAGCCAAAAATCCTGAAATGGGTCACATTTGGCTTGTGCCCACTCCATGCTTTGAAAGGAGTCATACCATTAAGTTTTTTATGAGGTATGATATTCTAAATATAGCCTGCATAGTTTATAGCTTCGGCCCAAAACTTTTGTGGCAAATTCTTAGCCTCCATCATGCAGGTTGCCATCTCTTTTAGTGATCTATTCTTCCTCTTAGCAACACCATTCTGCTTTGGTGTGTAAGGGATAGAATGATGCATCTGAATACCTGAATATGTACAATATTGAATGAACTCATACTTGACATACTCACCACCATTGTCATATCTGAGGACGTTGAGTTTCCTCCCAGACTAGTTTTCAACCAAAGCCTTAAAGACTTTGAAGAGGCCAAAAACTTCAGACTTGTGTTTCAGGAAGTAAACCCAGCAATACCTGGAAAAGTCATCTATAAATTTCAATGCATATTTGGCCTGACTCATTGAAATATGAGGAAATGGGCCAGCAACATCACTGTGGATCAACTCAAGAGGTGTAGAGGTTCTCTCATGACTAGCTTTCTCAAATTTATGCTCTGGGTGTTTTCCTAGGATGCAACCTTGATAGACTCCTTTGGAAAACTTAATATTTGGTAACCCTATGACCATTTATTTTTCACTAAGATCAGAAAGATACTTTTAATTAAGGTGGCCAAATATTTCATGCCAAAGCTTGCTTGCCTCATTAGCATGAATCAGAAGAGCAGAGGGGTTTGCGTAGGGTAGGATGTGTGAGAACATGTATACCTTCAAAGTGTGATTTGCAACTCCTTTTGCAATGACTTTACCACTTGAGATCTCTATTATCTCAACTTCATCAGGGGAGAATATGACCTTCTTTGGAGACCCTGTGTGGGTCATATGATACACTGATAAGAGGTTAGAGGCAAGACCTGGAACATACAATACATTTCTGAACTTACCATGGTCAAGATCAATCCTCCCTTTGCCCAAACTTTTAGTGAGAGAGTCATCTCCCAGTACTATTGGTGGACCTTTCCACATGTCAAGTGAGGTGACTTCCTCCTTGGTCGAAACCATATGTCTTGAAGCTCCAGAATCAATGATGAAACTAGGTGAGCTTGATGTGCCAGCAACCAATGCATGAACTCTCTCTCTGTCTTCTGAGTTTGATCCCCCTTCCCTCTTCTTTGAGCTGTCTGGAAGGGAGATGCCATTCTTCTCCAGGAGTTGGGTCAGCATGTCTATTTGCTTCTTCATGCAGGAGCTTTCAGAATGATTGCCCTTATTGCAGTATGTGCACTTGCTCATTTCTCCTTTGTTCTTCTTCTTCTTGGGGTTCTTCTTGGAACCTTGAGGCTCGTCTGGAGACTTGTTCTTGTCTCTCTTTTGCTCCGGTGGATTTTTAGCTTTCTTCTTGCTTTTTGAATCCACCCTCAAATATCCAGCAACCAGAGCTTGGTCTTTGGATGGTTTGATGGTGCCCATCATCACCAATTTATCTTGTTCTTGTGTGAGAGATTCCATGAAATCTGCAAGGCTAGGAATTTTCCAAGCTCGAGCTGTCAACTTTGTGGCATAGAAGGTTGATAAAAACACTAAATAGTCAGGGCCAATATTTGAGAGTATGGCCAAAACTAGTTTTTCATCCTTCTTTTCGATCCCACATTGTTTTAGCTGCAAAACAAGTGCTTTGAACTTGGAAAAGTAGAGTTGCAGGGATTCAAATCTATTGGGACTCAGGGAGATCAATTCATTTTCAATTTGATGTCCCCTCATCTCATCTGTCTTACCAAAAATATCAACAATATTCTCCCATACTTTATTCGATGATGTCAATCCATCAAGATGGAAAAGGAGGTCTCTGGATATGCTCAGACACAGGAGACCATAGGCCTCATCCCTCCTGTTGTGCCATTTAATCTTCTCTGTAGCTACATTGGGTTCTGATTCTATTACCCTAGTCACTATGTAGAGGCCTTTCTCTCTCAACAGTATCTCCATCTCTACTTTCCATTCAAAGAATTTAAATGGATTCAAGATGATCTTCTAAGATTGATCCATAGCTCGGAAATTGTGTCTTCAGTCATCAGAATGCGCCCAGTCAATGATGTTGAAACTGAAATACAAATTGGAAGGAGATAAATTGATCTACAAAGGCTCTGATACCATGTGGAAGTTGAACCCAGGTGTTAGAACAATTACACTCACAACAATTGCCAATTACACATGCAAATTACTCACAAAAGGAGATTGAATATGGAGCAGAACACTAATCTGTATTGAATAAGTGTACAATAGCCAAACTTTTGAATTCATAGGCTGCCACAATAAATAATTACATGAGAAATTTGAATGCATAAGGATGCCATTCGAATTTAGTCAAAACAGGCTTACTAAATCTAAGCAAATCCCCCATAGGTGCATAAAGCAGTTTCCAAAACTGTCTAGGAGCTCACGAATTGGAAAAATCTATTAGCCAATATAATAGGTGGTGGAAGGAAAACTCATACATGCTTTTCATAGTATAAAAGAGTGGAGGATGATGAGGACAACAAACAAGTTAACTTCACCTAGTCAAACTTTCCCAATTGCCTTAAAACTCAGAAAAAGCAGGCAATAAAGCAAAAAAAGCAGACATGCACTAGGGAGGCCAATATTAAAGTAGATTTGATTCCAAGAGGTTTCCCAAGCACTCCATGACTCAAATTTAGCAAGTTTGACCAATTTGGATTTGTGGAGGATAACTTGCATAAGGTGGAATATGTGTTAACACCCAAAAATGGTTAACTACCTCATCTACCCCACTACATGGCTCATTTGTCCATTTGCCTACCATATTTCCCTGAAAATCCCACTAAAAATCCTCCAAAAGGCCTAAAATGCCTCTAAAAGGCCATAAAACCATTTTAAAAAGCCTCCAAAAGGCTTAAAATGCCTCCAAAAGGCCAAAAAACCCATTTTTCCTCCAAAAATAACCAAAATTCCTCTAAAAATAGCAAAAATCCCCAAAAGGGAAGAAAAGGAATAAAAATAAT